>BQNB010021884.1:0-63680 GCA_026074375.1 Tanacetum coccineum | reverse complement strand
AGAAAGCTTCTAACACCTTTGATATTAGTAGGGGGTGGAAGTTTTAAGATCACATTGATTTTTGCTTTGTCGACTTCAAGTTGTAGGTTCCCGATTAACTTCACTTCATAACCCGAACCACGAATCAAAGAAACTAGAGAGAGAGAGAGAGTCGAAATGAGAGAGAGAGATGAGAGAGAGTTGAGAGAGAAAAAAGATTTTTGATATTATGAAAAATTTAGATATTTTCTAAAAAAGAAAATATCTATATATATTTAGATATTTTAGAAAATATCTAAATATATATATACCCCTACACATTTAATGTGACGCGCGGGATATTTAACTAGGACCCGGGCTCGGGTTTTGCTTGGGATTAAACCCGAAACATATACAATATTAGATTAACTATCGAGCCCGATTCCCGATATTATCTTATTACAACATTAACTAATTAAAGACCGAAGCTCCATCGTAGAGTGACCGAGCTTCCTTGTTCGACTCAATAAATTGAGGCTAACACAAGTACTGCACTAGACACCTTGTGTCCGAGCACAATTCCTTCTTTGACCATGAAATGACATTTTTTCCAGTTTAGCACGAGATGAGCATCTTTACAATGTTGGAGCATTTTATCAAGGTTGTTTAGGCATGTGTTGAAAGAATTTCCAAAGACGGAGAAATCGTCCATGAATACTTCGACTGATTCTTCGATCATATCGTGAAATATTGCTAACATACACCTTTGAAATGTGGCAGGAGCATTACATAGCCTGAAAGGCATTCGCCTATAAGCGTATGTGCCGAAAGGACACGTGAATGTTATTTTTTCTTGATCATTAGGATCGATAGGAATTTGAAAATACCCAGAAAAACCATCGAGGAAACAAAAATATTTATTTCCTGCGAGTCTTTCTAGCATTTGATCCATAAATGGTAAAGGAAAATGATCTTTTGCGGTTGCTTCATTGAGTTTACGATAATCGATGCATACTCGCCAACCTGTAATGGTTCTGGTTGGAACAAGTTCATCATTTTCGTTGGTGACAACTGTAATACCACCTTTCTTTGGTACACAGTGGATAGGACTAACCCAAGGACTATCGGCAATTGGATAAATTATACCGGTATCCAAGAGTTTCACGATTTCTTTTTTGACAACTTCCTGCATGTTCGGATTTAACCTTCTTTGTTTTTGGACAACGGGTTTCTTATCATCCAGAAGTTGTATCTTGTGTTTGCAAAATGATGGGCAAATACCAGGAATATCTGTTGTTTTCCAAGCAAAGGCTTGCTTGTGCTTTTTAAGGAATGTGTCCTAACGAGATTTTGATTGATCTCTTGGCTCTAGACTCGATTAGTGCATTTTGGTTTTAGTACTCGGAGGCTGGAGCAGATTGCCACCTATTCAATATCAACAATCTCGGAATGAGATGTCAATAGATAACGTGTGTATCTCCGTGACAAATGAGACAAGTTTCTGTTGAGAGAAACCCGAATGGCTGGGAAGGGTTGTGCATTGCATCACTGGGTCCATGATGTCGTTTTCAATACCAGCAATCATCTTGTGATTCTGATAGCATATGTATTGACCCGGTTTCTGCCTTAAGTTGTGTGGAGGGCTTCTTTCTTTAGACCCTTTATCCATACATTTCTTTTTAATTCTTCAACGCCTTCAATGCTTACCAAGACGTCATTACTAACACCTTGTTGTGATTGTTCCAGTGTTAGCTCAATCTTAGTCGGCATTATTCCCATTTACATTCATCTCCAATCATACCTAAGGACTGCTATTTCTAACTTTGGATTATCCTTGGGTAGATCCTCCGGTTCTGGTTGGATCATAGGATTGATTCTTAACCTAACCACCTTATTACTTCAGAATCGTCGTGAAATTAAGATGTTGTTGGGTATAAGATCGAACCATAAAACCTTTTCAGCACATTGAGTCAATTAGATCATATTTTAAATACATTTTCTCCCCTTATTTTAAATAATAAACACTTAGTTTTTGAAATACCTTGTGATTAAAATATGTCTTGAAAAATCTGTGGGAGAAAATATGGTCAGCATGAATGGTTTGGAACATTTTGATAATGTTTTGAATACATAAGAATGGTCGTTGATGATGTATCCAAGAACATTAAAACTTTGTTTTTCGAAAAACTCCCCCTCAAAAATAGGACCAATTGAGAAATTGTTGTCTTTTGAAATCACTGTGAGGGATGGATTGTTGAACACACAATTTTGAAAGATTATGAATTGTCATCGAGAAATTCTTGAAAAATTGTGTTCAACTTTTTGAAAAACCAGATGTTAGAGGACTTCTCTTCTAACGGTAAGGGTAAGCGCACTGAAACGTACACTATCCTTTTTCTTGAGCTAAAGAAATTGAATGTCTTGTAAGAACAGCTCAAGACCGAGAAACGTTAATTTTCTCGTTGGGAGGATAAGTTATAAACCTTCCTTTATTTGAAGTCCGGGTTATGTACTGACATTTGCACATAAGCCATTTAGAAAATTAGAAATGACATGTTTTGAAACTATTTGCAAACTCTCGCTCGAACTTCATTTACACACCCGTGTCAATGTTAATCGACATTTCTAAGCACGTAAATGTTATCGATTCCAAGAGACATGTCGAGAAGATTCTTTTTGGAAATTTTCTGTTTTTCTGATTTTGTATTTTCTTTTTGAAGTTTTATATTTTTGTATTTTGCTTTTTTTTCAAAAATATGTACATGGTGATGTTTGATGATGATATCAAGCAGTCTTATTTGTCAGAACCTCCAGTTCCGCTGGAGTCAAACATCTCATACTGTCGAAATCCTTATGATAGATACTTAACCGATCTCAGGAAGGGCTTTTTCGTAAACATGTCAGCTAATTGGTATTCAGTTCTGACAAAATATAATTCAATTATACCATTTTCAACCTGTTCCTTTATGAAGTGATACCGAGTATGGATGTGCTTTGTCCGTGAGTGTTGTACGGGGTTGCATGAGATTGCTATGGCTGACTGAGAGTCGCAGTACAACGGTATTTTGTTGGTTGTTGTAGCCATTAATCTTGAATTATGTCCTCATCCACATTACCTTGGCACAACTTGCAGATAATGCCACATCTCTGCCTCTGCTGAAGACATTGCAGTGCAGTTTTGTTCTCTTTGACTATCACAGGCTTAAAGTTTATCTCCAAGGAACTGTATCCCTCCAGGAAAGTTGCTTTTCCGAGTATCAAGGCATCCCGCTTGATCAGCGTTTCTAGAAATGTTTTAGTTTCAAGCCAGATCCTTTGGATACCAGAGTCCCATGTTAATGGTACCCTTTAGGTATTTAAAGATTCGTTTAACCTCCTTGAGGTGCTTTTGTGTTGGTCGTGCTTGATAACGTGCACAATAGCATACTGCTTGCACTAAGTCTGGTCTACTAGATGTCAAGTACATGAGTGACCCCGATTTTACTACGGTAATCAGATTGGTCTACGGGTTCTCCACTCAAATCTACATCTAGTTTGGGTTTTGTAGCCAATGGTGTACCAATGGAGTGACAAATTGTCATATTATGCTTTTTCGGAATTTCTAAAGCGTACTTGGCCTGATTGATAAAAATACCTTTTGGGGACTGGTGGATCTGAAGTCCTAAAAAGAATTTTATCTCCCCCATTATGGAACATTTCAATCTACTGTGCATTAATTTTTCAAATCGATTTTGAATATTTAGGATTTGTCATCAAAAATTATGTCATCAAACGTAAATTAGCACAAGTGAAATATCCTCCCGTATTTATTTTGATAAAAGTTGGGTCAATTGTACCTTTAGTAAAGCCTTTGGACTTTCAGGAAGTTTGACTAGTTCATCGTACCAGCTCTGAGCTTGCTTTTAATCCATACAAAAGCTTTCCTTAGAAGGTAGACTTTTTTCTGGATGATCTGGATCACCGAAACCCTTCTGGTTCTGAGCAACGTAAACATCTTCTTTAGAGGACCAATTAAGAAATGCCGTTTTCACGTCCCATCTGATAGATTGGAAAAGATTGTGTGTTGGTGGGAAACAAAAATCCGAACTGCTTCCAAGGGAGCAATGGAGCAAATGATTCCTTCAAAATCAATACGCTCATTCCTGGGACATAACCTTTAGAAAAGTCGTGCTTTGTTGCGAATTACAGTCTGATCTTCATCCTTCCTTGTTCTTCCATAACTCATTTAGCTTTTATAACATCTTGCCAAAGGTTTGTGACTAGTTTCCCCAGACTTTTAGTCTGTCGAACTGGATGAAGGTTCATCTGCATTGCGTCAATCCATGCCTGAATCAGCCATTGCTCCTTAATGTTACTTCGGTTCAACAATACTCACGTGAAGTGCGAACATACACATTTCAGGATCTGTGGCAGCTGTCGTCTGTTTGAGATGGCATGGAGATTTCCACAAATTGTTCTAATGGATGATCTATGGTCCATCGGTAATCATGACTTTGTGGTTGAAATGAATGCACATCGGTATTATCAATGTTGCGTGAGGAAGACTCACCAATTTCTTGTACCCGTGTACAAAAAGGATTGATAAATTCATCCTCTTGAATTGATGCATTCGGTGCTTGATCATTGTTGTTTTCCTCAGCTTGACCGTGTGTTGGATTGTAATATTCTTCAAGTAAAGGACTGAAGAGAAATTCTAACCCTTGTTGTGACGAATCTGTCTTTTCTGCCTGAAGGAACACACCCCCATTTTGTCTTGGGGGCACGGGGTCAGAGTTGTCATAATCTGACGCCTTTTGTCCTTGAGGAACGAGGCCTGAAGAGACATTTTCAACAGACATCTCTTGTCGTTGTGGTACGAGGTCTGAACTGTTGTGATCAGACATCATTTCTTTGATTTCATCAAACTTGATATGAATGGACTCAACTATTAAGCGTGTTCTCTTGTTGTAAACACGATATCCCTTCAATATGAGTAGAATATCCCACATGACACATGGTATTCCCTTTTTCTTCATTCTTATCTAGATTTTCCCATCTTTTGTTATGTAGCAAGGGTGCAACCAAGTGTGAAGTGTTTTATTGAAGGTTTCTGTCATTTATGATTGATATGCCGTCTTTTCATGAGTGGTTATGATGATTGATCTGTTCTGAGTATTGCATGTGGTTGCAATGCTTCAGACCAAATGTTAATGAAAGCTTAGAAGCTGAAGGCATCGTTCGAGCAGCCTCAGACCAGAGTACCGGTTCCGTCTTTCGACAGCGCGTTCTGTCAGGTGTCGAGGAGTAGAAGTTTGATGTTCAATGCATTTGTCTTTGAAATAGGCATGGTGTGTCTTGTTCAGAATTCCGTGCCTCTGTCCAGTACGATCACGTAATAAACTTGAGCTTGAGAATTGGTTTAATCATCCTGTGAAAGTCTTTGGAAACTTCTGGTGTTTCATCCTTGGATGTAGAAAAAAGAGTCCAAGTTATTCTTGAATAGTCATCAACAAATTCACCAGAATATACTTCTTCCCATTTATGCTTGCAACTCGCATTGGACACACAACGTTCATGTGAAGCAATTTAGTCTTCCTTTGGAACTAGGAATGCTTTTGTTTGAATGAATTCTTTTAGCTTTACTCATTTCAAAGACGAACAAAGTTGATCCCTGACATATTTCAACTTGGGTAAGCCATTCACAACCTCTTTCTTTGAGAGAAAGGTGATGTAATTGAAGTTCAGTTGAGGATAGCTTCGATTGCCATAACCATGCTTGAGTTGGTGAAGCATTAGCCCATGAAACAGTTGAGTTGATGTAAGTTGTTTCTTGAGAGATATTGTGTATAGAGATCAGATCCACGATTTCCAGTAAGTAATCGTTTCCATGAAGATTCTCTCACTAAAACAAGTAGATTTCTGAAAGCAACCTCCAATCCAGATCACAGAATTGGACCAACCGAGAAAAAGATTGTGATTGAGCTTCGACGTAATAAACCCATTTTGATCGTGACATTTCCCTTGAATCAGATCTCCATAAACTAAGAATTGGAGAAATGATCATTTCCAAAATGAACAGTACCCAGAAATTTCTCCACAAAATTACACAAAAGCTTTAGATTGCCCGTCATGTGCTTTGTGCATCCAGAGTCAACAATGAATAGGATGAGTTGTACAATCTGCAAGAGAATTAGAGGACGATGGAATATTGGACAAATTGGATCCTATGAAGTTTGATATCTTCAAGATATTAGTTATCCTAGAGACAATGTCTATAGTGGGACTAACACTTGTTGATTCATCATCTTTCCTAACCTTAGGCATCCATATCTTTTTGGTCCTAAGTGGCTTTTGTGTCCATGTATAACCTGATGGACATCTCTTAGCTATCCACCATTTCCATTCCTGATTTGTATTCTCATACAACTTCTTATAGTAACTCTTGGATTTCTGAATAGTGGTATCTGATGCAACTGTTTTCTTATGGGGTGTTGCAACAGATTTGTTCGCTTTTCTCTTGGGTTTACTAGCACTAATAGGCACTATACGAGGCTTCTTAGTTCTAGCATTCACGTCTTTCAAGTATCGAGAAACACAAGCATCATGATTAGAATTAAACACACATTTTCCACATTCTGCACAAACAGCATTCGCATTCGAAGTTCTGGAGTTTGAACTGTCATTACACGCAGTTACAGACTTTGTTTTCTTAGAAATACTAGAAATCCTATGATGGTCTTCTACTTCCTTCTTTGTAAACTTCACTTGACTAATGTTTGGCACGACCTTTTCTTTCACTTGATAGCTCTTAAGCTGTGGTCTGCTAACACTAGTACTGTGAATTACTCCTGAAGATTTAGACATGTGAGGATTAGTATTCCTAGAAGCATGAGGCAACTGTGGTGTTTTAGTCTGTGTTGTGGTGGAGGCAATTCTATACATTCCTGGTTTAAGCACATTTGTGTTTCGAACCGCTTGGTTTCTATTCTGAGGCAAACTCTGGTGAGTGACTGGTTTAAATAAACCATCCGACACATTAGTTTTATTAACCGACTGTTTTGTTTGAAAACTTCTCATTTCAGGAGAATTTGAAAAAGGAGTCGGTTTTCCTAAAACTGATGGTTTTGGAATCCGTTGAGCATTTGGTTGTCGAACAACAGATGGTTTATCAAACTGAGTTTCCACAGACTTTCCTTTTGACCAAGATGAGTTTCTTTAATCTTTTTATCACATGTTCTTGTCTTGCATTTGAGCTTTCAAATCTTGTATTTCATGATATTGTTCACGTTCTTTTTTGAAATACATTTGAAGCTTTTTCTTTGCATTACTGGGTTGTTTTTCAGCTGTTCTTTACAATGTTTGTAAAGAACAGTTTCAAGAGAAATCAGTAGTGTTTTCAAGTTTAGAAAAACTTTTTACAAATGATTCTGGAACTTCTTTGTTAACAGATTCAGTTTGTTTCGAAAGCTTTTGTGCAAGACATTCACATTCTTTGACTTTATGAAGATATAAGCATTGCAATTCAGTATTAGCATTTAAATCAGACAGAGAATGCAAATATGAACATGTAACATCTTTAGACACACACTCTTCGAGAAGTAGATCATATATGTTTGAAAAATCACTTTTCTGTTTCTAGTTCGTCAAGCTACTTTTTTAGGGAATTAACGTACTCCTAATCGTCATTCATTTCTCTTTTTAGTTCATGAATAAAATCATTGGACTGTCTAGTATAGTTTTGTCTGAAAGAGGCGATAATAAGATTTGTCAAATCTTTCCATACTCTTAGCAGTTGGTTAGGAAAAATACACTATAGTATGATTAGGACCAGTTTGTGGACAAATTGTTCTAAATGATGAAGTTGTTTGTCATTTCGTTTCATTAAAAGTAGTCTAATTTACTAATGGATTTAGACTTAGGTTGAAATCCAACGTTTTTAGCAATGTTTGGCTTTGTCCTAACAAACGTTTTTCTCCACATTGTCTTCCTAACTTCTTTAGCGCGTTCCAACTGATCAAGATAGGCTTTTGATGGTGGTTTGAAAGTTTCATAAAGACTGTTTTGATATGTGTAATTATATGGTTTCACTGTGTCTTTACCAATTTTGTTTTACTTCCTTTTCAAAGAGTCACTGTCCTCTTCCACCATTGGGGCAAATCTGTTTGCAGGTTCAGAAGTATCTATGGGATCTCATACAAAACGAGGCTTTATCAGATGAGCTTTCTTGAGGTATTTGGATTTGCAAAGGTTGATCTTACCATTATAGTAGCGCTTTTGGGTGCCAACATGTGATGGTTGAATTGATTGATTGCGTTTTATAAGAATTTTATTTAAAACTTTATCTGTTTCTCCATCTCAATCATCGTGTAATGTATTTTTCCTTCCTTAACCTTAATCCGAAATAACCTTACTTTTCTCTTTGAGTTGACTTCAAATGGTGACCTATTAACAAACTATTTTTGATAGCTCATCGTTATTTTTGCTTGACAACTAATTTTTCATCTGGGATTTTCTGTTGATGATGTGTTAACTAGAGTAGACATGATGAATGAATAGTTATGAATTATGAAGTGTGAAAGATTTTGTTGGATCTTAAGCAGGTAAAGTGATTGTTGTTGTTGTGGAAAACTATTTTACGGGATTTTACAAGTCTTGACTAAACCGAGAAAATACAAGAGTATTTCGCGGGATTTTACTAAATCAAGGAAACCGTAAAAATAGATTTATTGTTGTTGAAATCGTTGTTGTCGTTGAAGAACTTGAACTTTTGTAAACGATTTGTGAGCTAAAACGATGAACGGTGAAATTTCTTACAACGAAAGGGCTAAAATTGAAAATTGTGAAAACTAAAATGTAAAACTAAAAAAATAACAAAAATTAAAAGTTTAAAAGTGAGAAAAAATATGAAAAAGTTTGAAAGTAAAAGGTTATTTTTTAATCTTGCTTAAAAACAAAGGTTTAATAGAAAACAAGTTAAAATATAAATGAAAAAAATAAAAACTATATTAAAGTTGAGGGGCCAAAAGTGTAAAATTGAAATTATAACAAATAAAAAACGTGTTTCCCTCCCTGATACACTTCTTCTACAATTTGAAAAGATGTGAAAACGAAACGAATGCAAATTTGATCTCGCGGGAAGCTTAGTTATCGTCGGTTAAATTAATAAATTACAGCGTTGATAGAAACGATGTCACGAACACGATGATTTTAATTTCTTTAGTTCCCGTCGTTTAACGTCACTCGAAACCGAAAAACCGAAAATTTGTTAAAACGTTTAAGTTTTTTGTTCTCGTTCGGTTCCTACTAGCTTTCACTCGTTCGGCTCCAAGAGAATGCACTCGTTCGGTTGAGACAACACAAAAAAAACTCGTTCGATCCCTTGTTATTGTACTCGTTCGGTGATCTTTCAAACGTTACTCGTTCGGTCCTTGAGATTTTTCACTAGTTCGATGGTCTCGTTCGATGGTCTCGTTCGATGGTCTCGTTCGATGGTCTCGTTCGATGGTCTCGTTCGATGGTCTCGTTCGATGGTCTCGTTTTCCACTCGTTCGATTGTTCCGTTTTCCACTCGTTCGATTGTTCCGTTTTCCACTCGTTCGATTGTTCCGTTTTCCACTCGTTCGATTGTTGTGTATTTCACTCGTTCGGTCCTTGAGTTTTTTTTTCCACTCGTTCGGTCCTTGTGTATTTCACTCGTTCGGTCCTCGAGTTTTTGCACTCGTTCGGTCCTTGTGAGTTTGTTACTCGTTCGGCTCCAAGATGAAAAAAGAAAAAATGACAGAAACAAACCGCACCCTACTTGTAATGAGAAAGATGGTGTTGTAAACTATTTTTTTTGTTACCTTAAAACCAACAAGTCAAATGAAAAAAAACAAAAAAAACAGTCACGTTTTTGTTTTTGACCCATATCACAACAAAACTTTTTTTTCAAGAAATGATGTGTGGGGTTATATTTTTTTCTCAAACAAAAACAAACGCACCCTGTTTATGAGAAAAAAAAATCACGAATTGAAAACAAAAAAAATTTAGCCGAATCATAAGCTTACAAAAAATTACCACAAACAAATCACTAAACCCACCCGAGGCGACTGATACCAATTGTAGGAACCGATTAACACTTCACTTCATATTCCGAAACACAAATCGAAGAAACTAGAGAGAGAGAGAGAGTCGAAATGAGAGAGAGAGATGAGAGAGAGTTGAGAGAGAAAAAAGATTTTTGATATTATGAAAATTAGATATTTTCTAAAAAAGAAAATATCTATATATATTTAGATATTTTAGAAAATATCTAAATATATATTTACCCCTTACACATTTAATGTGACGCGCAGGATATTAACTAGGACCCGGCTTCGGTTTGCTTGGGATTAAACCCGAAACATATACAATATTAGATTAACTATCGAGCCCAATTCCCGATATTTTTTATTAAACATTAACTAATTAAAGACCGAAGCTCCATCGTAGAGTGACCGAGCTTCCTTGTTCGACTCAATAAATTGAGGCTAACACAAGTACTGCACTAGACACCTTGTGTCCGAGCACAATTCCTTCTTTGACCATGAAATGACATTTTTTCTAGTTTAGCACGAGATGAGCATCTTTACAATGTTGGAGCATTTTATCAAGGTTGTTTAGGCATGTGTTGAAAGAATTTCCAAATGACGGACGAAATCGTCATGATACTTTTGATGATTCTTGATCATATCGGGAAATATGGTCAACCATCACCTTTGAAACGTGGAGGTGAATTACATAGCCTTAAAGGCATTCGCTTAGCCGTATGTGCGGGCGTCGAAAGGATACGTGATGTTTATTTTTTTTCTTGATCATTAGGATCGTAGGAATTTGTAAACTTACCAGAAAAAAACCATAGAGGGAGGACAAAGTATTTATTTCCTGCGATTCTTTCTAGCATTTTGATCCATTAAATGGTAAAGAGGAAAATGATCTTTTGCGGTTGCTTCATTGAGTTTACGATAGGCATACTCGCCAACCTGTATGGTTTGGTTGGAACAAGTCATCATTTTCGTTGGTGACAACTGTAAATACACCTTTCTTGGGGATCACAGTGGATAGGACTATAACCCTTGGTCTATCGGGTGAAATTGGTTAAATTATGGCGGTGTCCAAGAGTTTCATGATTTCTTTTTTGTCAACTTCCTGCATGTTCGGATTTATCCTTCTTTGTTTTTGGACAACGGGTTTCTTATCATCAAGAAGTTGTATCTTGTGTTTGCAAAATGATGGGCAAATACTAGGAATATCTTTTGTTTTCAAGCAAAGCTTGTTGTGCTTTTTAAGGAAAGGATTTGGTTTGTTTTTCTTTTCTTTGGATAGCTGAGATGATATGATAACAGGAAGAAAAAGGAGGGTTCTTCCAGGAATACATATTCCATATTATCAGGAAGGGGTTTAAGTTCGAGATCCATAGGAGGTTCTTCGAGAGATGTTTTGATCTTATAATCAGTATTGATGGTGATTTTTTCGAATGGCAGATGTTTGGTATCGGATTCAAAGTCAGAGTTTTCATCGGCAGTTATTGCCATGATTTCATCAAATTCTACAATTATTTCTTCTTCGAGAAGGGTTCCTTTAATGGAATGAAGAATTTTACTACCTTCGTCTAGAAGAGCATCAAAATCTTCTTCTAAGATTTCATCGATGACATCGATACTAAAACATGTATCATTGTTTGAATAAGAGTGTTTCATTGCAGAATCGATATTGAAAATCATTCATTCAGTTCCAACTCCAAGGTTGAGTTGTTTCTGTTTAACTCGAATTACTGCGTCAGCAGTGTGAAGAAAGGGTCGTCCCAAAATAAGTGGAACTTTACTATCTTCTTCCATTTTGAGAATAACAAAATCAGCAGGAAAGGTGAATTTACCAACTTCAACGAGTATATTTTTAGCTATTTCAACAGGGTATTGGAATGATCTGTCGGCTAATCTTACGCTCATTCTTTTTTTTAATTTTTTAAAAAAAAAAAAATAGTTTAAGATTTTTGAGAGATAATTTGGCATATATTGAATATGGCATAAGGTTAATGCTAGAACCAAGGTTGGCTAAGGCATTGCAGGAGAAAGTTTTGTTGAAATTACATGGAATAAGAAAACTTCCGGGGTCTCCGAGTTTAGGTGGAACTTTGTTTTGGATCATTGCTGAACTTTCGTCACTTAAGAAAGCGGCATAAATTTGTTCGATTTTATGTTTGTTGCTTATGAGTTCCTTGAGAAATTTTCCATAATTAGGCATTCCGGCCAAGACATCGATGAGAGGTACATTGATTCGAACTGCGCGGATTACGTCAAGAAATTTTCCGTATGAGCTTCCATTTTTTCTTTCCTTAGACGTTGAGGATACGAGATTCTCAGTTTGTATGGTTTGGGTAATGTAGTTTCCTTGTGGTATGTGTTTAAATACACATACCTTTGACCTTTAAAAACATGCTTAAAAGATTAAAACATACCAAAAATACACTGTATTTGTATGTTTTGCATTTATATTGTGTAGGTAACGGATATCCGAGAAGAGGACAAAAACGAAGCCAAAACAACAAAACCGAGCACGAGAACAGAAAGAGCATAAAAAAGTCAAAACGTCAAAGTCAAAAATTCAACCAAAGTCAACACCGAGAAGTCAAAGTCAAAACCAAAGCCAAAACCGAAGAAATACTTAATGGGCCCACCCGTACCCATCTAATGGGCCGGGTCAGCTCATTAAGGTATTATATGAAGACTAAAATGGTTAATAAACCATTTAGGGCCCAATACCAACTTAACAGCCCAGCCCCATTTAACAAATAAGGCTGTTAAGTTTGGTTCATTGTTAGTCCCAAAGGACTTTCCTTGCAACAAAACCATACAACTTCAGGGACTCAAGTTGTTAACTCTTTTATAACATTTGCACCACAAGGACTGCCCATGCAATCAAACAATACAAGTTAAAGGGCCATTTCTGTCAATACCCTAAACCTTCACCCCTGTTATCACTAAAACATAATACAAACACAAACCTTCATTTTGGCGCTAAATTGCCATTTCTGTGTCTTCTTTACCCTGCACCCTGCAACAAAACAACAAAAACATCACCTTCCTCTCAACCCCACATCACATGGGTCATTTTCCACCTTGGCAATCCCATAAACCCTCATTCGTCCAAGGAAGAAGACAAAAATAAAGGGTTGAGATCGTTTGGCTTGGAGAGCACTCATAATGGATGACTATGATGAAGACTTAAAGTCTCTCACACAACAAACACACCTCACGAATGTCTCACAGAAGAAACACACTTCAAAGGCCAAGACTCTTAGCTTTTTAGTATAAATAGGGACATTGTAGCCATTGATAAGGCATCTAGTTTTTAATCTTTCAGCTTATATTAGGTTTAATTTATTGTACTTTTATTGAAAGCCTTGTATTGTTTTTAAGTTTTAATGAAATTTTAAAGTTTTATGTTAAATTCTGTTTTTAAAGATTAAGGCATTTTATCTTATAAAAGTGTTTTATAAGATCTCATAAGCTCATTTTAACTTGTTATAAGCTGTTCACTCAAGTTTTATGAACCTTTACATAGTTCATAGTGTTTGAGTTACTATTTCATCTAAATCATCAAAGAAACTGTCAAATTCATGGAGCATGGTAAATTGTGGATGGCCATGGGTTTAGAGCTTCATGGGAAGCATATAGGATGTGTTTGAGCTTATCTTTTCAGCCTGCATAAGCTTTGGACCTTTGTAAGCTTCATTCTCTATTTTTACTCAAACTGCTTATTTGCTTATTTCAGGCTTATTATGCTTATTGTCTGTTTGTATCTGCTTATAGTAGCTTATTAATGATGTTTAGTGCTATTTGTGCTTTGTTTTCAGATTGAATTTTATTTGTGCAAGCTTTGTCTAAAATCTATCTTAGAATAGCTTATAAGTTAGCAGATCTGTTTGGCTTATTAATCTGGCTTATTTGAGTGTTTAGATCTGATCATTAGGTTTATATTTAGCTTATTAATATCTGGTATTAAGGTTTTGTGGACTGCATTTGTGATTTGAAGATTTAAATTTGAGTTTAAATGGGTTTAAGGAGTGTTTGGGTCAGTGGTAAAAAGGGGTCAAATTGACTTTTGTTCTTAAAATCAATCTAGATTAGCTAAAAGTGGTCTTTAAAAACAGTTTTTAAAAGTTTTTATGCATTAAATCTTAAATTTGAGGTTTTGAGTTTCTTTGTTGTGAATCTATGCACCTAGTGGGGATTTTTAAAGCTTAGTTGTTTAATCATTGGAAGTTATGCTTTTTAAGTTAGTTTAGTGTTTGTAAAGCCTCAATATAGTATAGAGACTAAGTGTAGTGGTTCTGCATCATTTGATTGCGTTTTGGTGATAATCTGTCATCATTCTTTTTACATATCAGTTGAAAAAAAACTCACAAGCCCATTTTCACTTTAGATTTTAGCATAGTATAAGTTAAAATTAGGGTCTGATTTTGATTAAGCAAGTAGTTAGTAGTCCAAAGTTAACCTGTTAGGGCTTATTTTGAACTTTAGAGCTTATTCTCTAGCTTATTATTAGGGCTGCAAGTAGTGGGTTAAGACTTTTATTCCAAAAACTAGCAATCTGTTTTAGCTTATTTCTAGATATAAAGTTAGTTGAAATTACTTATTTAGGATTAAGTTTTGCTAATTAAGTATGTTTAAGTGCATGTGGGCTTATTTGGGTTAAGTTTACAGCTTATTTGAGCTTTTTAGTTTGAAATCAGTTGTTCAAAAGAAGTTGTTAAGTTTTTCATAAAACCTGTCACTTTCTTTTGCTTATTCATAGATTATTTTTGATTTTTGTAAAAAGTTGCTTTTCTAAAAAATATATAAAAAAGGGTTTTTCCAAAAAGGAAGGCCACAGGACTCGAACCTGTGACCTCCCTTTTACATAGCAAGCAATTTAGCACACACTCTCACTACCACAACACCAGATAGGGCCATTTGTTATGGTTTTATACAATCAAATACTTAACCCCTTTTTCACTCCTGTAGTTAAAAGTAATTCGAAGCTTATTTCCATTTTTCCTGGCTTATTAGATTTAGTTTATTTTATGTTTTTAATTTTCTTGCAATCTTAATACTTTTAGCTACTTTCAGTAATTTTTTAGAATTTTTATAAAATAGTTTAGTAAACTTTTAGGAATTTATTTAGTTAAAAAACTTTAAAAATTAATATCTTTAATTTTAAAAGTTCAAAAAATACAAATCTTTTTTAGAAAATTTTCTTTTGTCATTTTAGAGGTTTACATGCAAAAAAAATCTTGTGTAGGGTTAAAATTTGAATTAGTTGATAATTTAGACGCGTTTTTAGGATTCCCGGTTTGCTTTTTTAGTTTAACTTTGTGTTGCCTTAGTGGTTTTTAGTTAATTGCATTAATTTTCCCGTAGATTTAGAAAATCAATCAAAATCTTTGTTATTCAAACATCAAATATCAAACAGACTCTCGACTCTCCATTGCACACCTCGTACAGAAGAACGACCCGGGAATATCATACTACTTGGATTTCATTGAGTTTCTTTCTTTAAACCTTATTAAGGGTCACTTGATTTTGGTTTGGTTAATATAAGTAGTATATTATATATTATTATTTATATGTACCTAAAGCGAGAACTCAATAGGTAGTTTATTATACTTAACGGCAAGTAGACCAAATATCATGTTTAGTGTTTGCCTTTGTGTACGCTTTCAAGAGGATCCCAAAACCTTTCAAACTAGAAGCGGTTTTAAGTTCTTCTGATACATTAAAGGCACTACGCATTTAGGATTATGGTATCCTAAGGGATTCGGCATAGAAACAATAGTGTATGCGGATTCAGATCAGTGAGGGAGAGATTACGTAGATAGATCGCAAGAGGCATAGTGGTGTTTGCACGTTTATAGGATGTTGCCTAACATCTTGGTTTTCGAAGAAGCAAACCGCTCTTGCCATCTCCACAACCGAAGCGGAAATATGTAAGCGCGGAAAGGCCATGCTCAACAAAGCCCTATGGATTGAAACAAGCTCTCGTACGACTATGGCGTTGGGTTAGACGACATTCCATAATGTGTTGTGATAACAAAGGGGCTATGACCTTAAAGTAAAAAATCCCTGTTCAACACTCACGAACAAAACATTTTGTGATTCGCATCACTTTCTTTCGCTGATAATATTAAAAAAGGGAAAATCTTCTATAGAAGGTCTCATCGGAAGACAACACATAGACCGATATTCTAAAACTAAACCACTTAAACATGGCCATTTATTCTACTTTACGTCTAGGTCTAGGACATGATGAACAAAAATTGATTAAGTTTTTTCAAGCTTTAATAAAGGAAATGATATTCATAAAAGAACTGTTTGTCCATATATCTCCGAGAAAAATCTTCTCAACAGGTGGCGGCCCCCTTAATTCATAAAGGGTTGCCCCCTTAATTTTAAGGGGACCGGCCAGACTTTAAAGGGACTACCCATCAGACTGACTAAATTTATTCTCTCTCTCTCTCTCTCTGTCCAGGTTTCTATTTTACACAAAAACACAAGATTGGGAAAAGTCTATAAGCAAACTTTTACAAATTATTCTATCTAAATGCATATCTCATATATACATATATACAATAGGCCCCAATATATTATTTTCTCAAAAAGTTCTTTCTCTCAAAATAGGAGCACATGAAAATCAATCTTCATATATTGTTGAGATATGCTAAAAACATTCTTCACATATGCATAATGTTCTCTTTACTTGTTATCAATAAGTATATAAATGCTAATTATATATTTTCGACACTCTTGGTGAGCAATAAATTAATAATCAAGGGAGCATTTGGATTGTTTCTTAGGTCTTAGTGTCGAAATAATCGCTACTCCACATTTGTCGCATTAGGCACAACTAGTATTGCATAAAAGCTTGGTTCGTTTTTTAAACTTAAACCCAATTGTCAAGGAAAAATTCTTTTGTGCATTATATCTAGTTACTATTTTATATGCTCTTCACTCTTTTGGTCTTCAATTAATATATGATTATATGTTAAAATTATGTGAAATAGTTTTATCCTACAACTTGTCATATATATGTAGAATGTTGAATGCTTAATTGCTATGTGCTAAAAAATCTTAATTGCAATAAAAGGATGGACTTGCTGCAAATTAACCACCAAAACAAAAACCCTCACACAAAATTTTGAGAAAAATCGATTTTTGAGAAATATAGAAAATAGCAGTAGGCGGCCCCCTTAATTCACAAAGGGCGGTCCCCTTATCTTTAAGGGGACCGACCCCTAATTAAGGGGACCGGCCTGCAAAGATCACGGGTAAAATAGTATTTTCATCCATTTTTGACCAAATACCCTTTAGACTTAGCTACTATTTCCTTAAATTCACAAACATTTCTTGGATTTGATCCTTTAAATGTTCATTCTTCCTAATTTAAACATTTCCTCCACTATAATAAATATATTCTCAACCATCATCATCACAATCATCCTCACCAATGACATCTCCTAACAACACCCAAATTCCAAACCATCAAGGGTTGCCAAAATGAGTGTGAAATCCATTTGGAGGGGAAGGAAACTAAACCACTTGTTAACACATCCAATGAGCTCATTGTAAGTTCACCTAACCAATGCCTAAACAATCACTCCTCACTCATGAACCATCTCAGAAAAAATCACCCCAATCAAACGCATCTTACCAAATATTTTACATTTAAGGACACTCTCACTTCACCACAAGTATGTTCACATCCTTCCATTTCCTCATCTAACCAATCAATTCACATGTTACTCACACTCAAGCTCACCTCAAAGTGCAACAAACTCACACACACCACCTCATATCTCCATGTAGAGAAAGCCTAGTTGATGACATTAATCAACTCACAAGACCTATCAAACCTCTTGCCATGCATTTCCCTCTCTAAACAACAAAAACACTCCCTCATCACATTACTATCCAAACCTACCACACACCCTCAACATTAACCCAAGTGAAACCATGTTGAGTATTGCCCTTGTTGCTCTTACACTCCAAAAAACAATTCCTTGCTTTAAGTGAGGATATCAATTAGATTGAATTCGTCCTCACTCGACCACATCCATCACCTAGAGTTCAAAGAGATTACCCATCCACAACCGCCTCCGCTCCAAACTCTCCATCAACAACCAACTAATCTCGTAATATGCCTACAAATAATCATCAAACCCTTTTTGTATTGCAAGCAAGTCAAAAATCCTTCTATGGCTATTTTTAGGATTTATTTTATTAATATGCTTCTAAAGCATATTTGTTTTTCTTGTTTATTTTGCTTGTGCTGTAGTTCACAACACATTGTCCTAATGAATGAAGTATTCTTTTGTCTTTGATGTTTGCTTGGCAATTGTCATATTTTTTTCTATCCTTCTTGCCTACATGTTAGAAATGATTTGTATTGTTCTAACTCGTTTTTGTAGCAAGAAACCATAGTCGATTCCTTGGTGCCATCGAACGAGATTGGGGGAGCACACATTAAGGGGGGCATTTATTCCGCCGATTTTACTAGCAATTCTCGACGATGCCTTTTTGATTCTACAAAAAAGGAGAGAAATGACATAAAACTCATTAAATACTTGTTTAAAAATAATTTTACATTTAATGAGTTTAAATTTTGTAATCATCAAAAAAGATGGAAGATTGTATGATAGATTAATCCTAAAAAATTATTAATATTTTTCACATCTTTACGTTTTGATAATCACAAAATATAAAAACGTTCAATGTAAAATTAAACTTAAACAAGTAATTAGTAGTAAATTTTCATTTCGAAAATTATATCACTTAAAGGTATGAATAAATAAATGCTTAATGCATTTTATGATCAAAAGAAATTTTTATTCAACCTCACACTTTTATAAAATATTGGTAACATTTTTTAAAACTTACAATAACATTTTTACAATTAACAAATGTTTTATTCAATTAAACATTTTTGAATTCAAATTTTCGGACAACATTTTGAAATTCAAATTTTCGGACTTAAAACGGCTAAAAAGTTCCAGAAAATTCTCCCTACACAAAAGGACAAACTGGGGAGCACCCAGTCTAGGGCGGCCCCCTTATCTTTAAGGGGACCGCCCACCTATTTAATGGGACCGCCCATAGGTAGACGCTCTCCCCCAGAAAGTCCTATAAATACTTGACTATTCCCTAGTATTTTCTCACATTTTGCACTTATTCTTTTTGATAAAAACAGCCTACACATCTCATTAAAATTCTTTGATCATTTAATCATAAAGCTTTGTTTCCAAGTGATCCAAGCTCAATTCCTCAAGTGCAAGAGAAGAATACTTCCATCATCAAGTGAAGAAGTATTACACCTTAAGTGTGTATTGCAATCTTGTTGCATCCATATCATAACTTGTAAATTATTTGTAAATCTTGTAAAGTTGTGTAGTAGATAGATCTTGGTGATTGTTGTAAGTATAGTTAAATTTTAGTGATTCATCCTAGTTGTGATAGTTAGGTGTGAAAGTAGAAGTGAAGTAGTGAAGTAGTGTGGTGAAGAATACTAAGGCGTGAAGAAGTTGTGTAGTTGTAAAGTTGCATTGTGAAGTCGTGAAAGTAGTGAAGAAGTTGTGAAGTCGTGATAGATTGGTTCTAGCTATGATTAGAACTCGACATCTAGCTTAGTGTCAAAAATTGATATAAGCGAAAGTTGTGTACGGTTTTCTCCGCCATAAGGGATTTTGTTGACATAGTGAAGAAAACTCTCGAGTTAGGTGCTCGAAGAGTAGAGTAGGGCGAAGAGATGCTTCATAACCGAACCACTATAAATCCTTGTGTTGTGGTTTGATCTTTCTAACTCTTATCTCTTATTTCTTTATTTGTTCTTACTCATTTATATTATTCATATTGTGCAAGTATTGAATTCTCTAAGTTTTTATAAACAAACATAAACATTAAATTAAAAAGCGGTAAACTATTCAACTCCCCTTCTAGTTTTCCACACCCCCAATAGGCTTACACATTTCTAGTTGTAATAAGCTAATCCAACTACCACATTCCAACAGATTCAACGTCATTTTAGAACTTGTCTGGTCTCATAAACTGTGCATCGAACATTAACTTTTACGTTATTGAATCAAGCCTAACTTTTTGTCCAAAGAACTGCATTCGATGACAATAAAGAAAATTGGAGCCTTGGAACAGGATCCGGTCTCAGGACCCTTTTCATATCATGATTCATGACCAGAAATCAGTTTCAGATGCGGGTTTTAAGAATTTGAAACGAGCTCTGTACACCCCTAGATACATTATATTCGTCTGAGAGTAACCAAATTAACTAAAATATTATATTGAACATGAACATCTGGGCATTATTTTGTGTTAGATTAAGTCATTAATTTGGTACAAATCATGTTTATCAAAAGGATTGAGATCCTCTAAAGTTCAAATGAACTTTACCGATAAAGTCTTTTTACAAACATAACAATAGGTCCTACTGAGGGACCCGGTTTACTTTATTTTTGTGAAAGAATTTTACCGGTAAAGTTCATATAAACTTTAGAGAATCTCAATCTAATATGAAATATTTTATTCCCACATTCATGTGTCGACATTGATGCATGAACTTTTCTTGGTACACATCTTGACTTTTGATAAATGCACATCAGAAGAATCTCAACTCTTTAAGATTACCAGTTTACCTCATGTGAAACCATAAAAGAGAACATTATCAACTTGTCAATATTGTATCCACCAAGTCCTTTAAACATGCAATTGTAAGTTTAAGATTCTGTTAATATGATTTGTGTGTGTATCTTTTATCAACCATTGCCCTGAACACTAAACTTACACATACAGCAGGTTAGCTTAAGTCAAAGAAAGAACCTCCTAACTCTAAATAGTTAATTGCTAACAAGTAACAACTTCTAACAAAGTTCATTTTAAAATGAAAGATAATGCAACAGTCAGAAACATATATGAATATGATTATGTTTCTTCTAGTACGAACAAGACGACAAAAACCTCTTTGAAGTTAGTCACTCATCCGACTAATATTATGCTTCTCATATGCATAACAAAAGTCATGTAAATGTGCATAAGCTTTTTATTGAATATAACAAGGACTAAAAGCATAGTAAATGAGTCTAAAGGAACATATGTGTAACACTTCAGGGACTCTTTTGTGACTTTCATCATAACAAGACTTTTCCAAGGTTGAAAGATCCCCGTTATACGTGCCAACGCGCAAAAATGTCAAACATAAGAACAAGTCAAAATTACGGAATAAAACTGTCTGATCACATCCACTGAGACTCCAAGTTGATTGATTTTTTTTATATATATTTTGCTCATTCCAAATTATTGATATTTTGGGATCCAATAACTCTATCATCTTATAAAGTAACTACCATTAGATGTTTGATCTATAAACACCCCTTAGATCTTGCTTCTGTCCAAAAACCTCACAAAAAGTAAACAACTTCTCTGAGTCATGGTTATGGTGCACCCGTCTCCTCTTCCAATTCCTCCAACACCGCCATGGATGCTAGATATGCTTCCACTCAATCTGCATATGCCAACGCCTAATGCTGCACTTATTTCAACTGTCCAGTCATACAATCCTTCACACTCAACCAGCAATCGCCCCAACTGTACAACGCATGCCCAACAACAGAGCCACCCCTTACCCTGCTGTCCACCTCCAGGTTCTCGTCCCATAAACCCTGGACAACTGCAGCCCAACCTGGTGTCGCCTCCTGCAGCCCCGTACCCTGGTGCGCCTGCAGCACCCTACCCTGGTGGACAAGCACAACCTACCTACTCGACTGCATCAACTTATACTAATGCGCCGAATATCTATCCTACAACTCCTCCTGGTTTACCGACATCTTCTCCTTACCCATCATACCCTCCTAATTCAAACCCAATGGCATCACTTGTACCATCTTACCCTCCAAATCCGGCGTGCCCTCCTACCGGGTTTCCCGGATCAAACACGCAAACATATCCTCCAACTTCTGGCAACTCAACTTACCCTCCTAATCCATCTCCTTATCCAAATTATCCCCCTGGTGGTGCAGCACATCCACCACAAACATCATACCCACCACAAACCGCCACATATCCACCACAAGGCAACACGTATCCACCACAAGGCAACACGTATCCACCACAAGGCAACGCGTATCCCCCACAAGGCAACACATATCCACCACAGACAGGATATCAAGCACCACAAGGTTATCCTCCACAACAAGGATCAGGAGGGGGGTACCCACCAAATCCAAACAGTGGAGTTTATCCACCACCGCCGTACTAGAAGCTACTTTCTGGTACCTGTATCACTGATCTGAAATCTGAATAAGCTGCTCAACTTGAGGATAAACAACATCGATGTACCTTTTCTTTATAATATGTTATTTTTCCATTTATTCATCTAATTATAAAGCATGTATGCGTTTTTGTTTCCCTGTAGAACTCACACTATTTGTTTCCATTTGTCTATATCATGAAATTTTCAACCGAGAAAGGAGAGTGTGACAACATTAATAGCTACAACTTCTATGGAAGTAAAAAAGTGGGGGAGATTACACATATCTAGGGCCACAATTTTGTACAAAATTATGTACTTCATAATAGCTAAAACCTTCATGTGACTAATAAACGCTTAAAGAGTTCCCCAACTCCCCAGACTCATGTGAGTTTCGCAAGTTGGAGCCATTTTTAGCATCATTAAGTTACATGAATGACTTAAGCTTGCAAAAACATATCTATTGAGCTCAACTACTTAAAAGGTATGATAACAAGAAGAGGTGAGTGGTTGGGCGAGACTAGTCTACACATTTCCTGTGAAAACCTTCATTGCCAACTTTATTTCCCACCTGCAAAAGTATGTTGACTGAAATTTTTCTAAACGATAACGGTTAACGACAATGCATGAGCTTATTAATAAATGAATGAAGGTTTTTCTAACCTACAGATGAGCAACTTCACTCTATAAATTACTAGAGTAGAATAGAAACTCTATAAATTAATACTCATGTGATCGATATCAATTTATCTATAAATAAATTAATAAATCGGACCGGCAAAAAATATTATTTTGGAGAGTTTATAAATTTATCGAGTTTCTACTGTAATAGAATAGGAGACTTTTGGTTGGCAAGCTGTTTCATATGTGTACATGATTTATTATTTGTGTAAAAAAGGCTGTTAAAGGTATCCTCAGTCAAAACAAGAGTAGTTGTTACCAAGAACCACTCTGTGACACTATAAGAAGGTGGCATGTGAAGGTAGGATCCTCATCAGCATGAACCAACATTGTCCACTGTGATGAGGCAATGGGGAAGCCTGCACAGCTGCACCAGAGTCACCTAGGCAAGATTCTCATTAGAAAGTGACTAGCTGACGTAACATCAATCTTAAAAGTCCTTATCATATCTAATAAGATCATCAAAATCAAAAACAAAATATATGCATAGAGCGCTCATCAATAAAGCCAGTCAACTAGGATCAATCATGATACCATTTTTAGTCAGGAAGCAAGCATTTTAGTTTTCAGAACATATAATATTATAGAGCACACAAAAGATGCAACATTCTTAGTATGCATAATATGTTTAGGCACACAATTAGGAATACCAATTAGGCATGCCAATCAATGCTCATCAAGCGGGAATAACATGCATACAACTACACAAAAGTAACCAGCCGTTTAGAGGTTTACTCTGAACTTGATACTCAAGTTATAGACTATCTCTAGAGTCTAATCCAAGTCAATGATCCCCCTAGAGCTAGACAAGCTAAAAGTGGTAAACAACATTTAAGCGTAGCTACTTGTACCAACTGGATTGATGAGATTTTTAAGAACATACTCCTTAAATTAGGAAGGTTAATTGGATTAAAAAGATCAGGTAACCAAAACAAAATAGCAAGCCATGCTGAATACACATGACAAAAGCATACAATCAAATAAGTTAAAACAAGAATGTATCGCAAACCAGCAAATAATTTACTCTTTTCATCACTAACAACAACTAACAGCCATTTCTTAATCATTGAGTCCGGGAAGAACTACCGCCGAAGCTTGACCACTTCCTGAAGGTGCAAGACACTAAACTTCTCCCTGCAATAAGGCCTAATCTAGCCTTGAATGATGTCGATCTACTAGTACTTCTAGAAGCAGAATTACTTGCTCCTTCGATACGGTTAGTTACAGTAGGGATCTCAACAACACCATCTTGAACACCTTCACTAGCCGCATCCTGACTCTCAACTTCCGTACTATCCAAATTAACAGTCAATGACTCTCTACTAGCCCTCAATGAACCAAGACCTTCACTAGTCACTCCACGGCACTTCTTAACCTTAACCTTCACCAAATTCGGACACCCACCAACAAGCGCTTCCATTCCATGATCCGACACGGGACAACTCTTAATACAAAGCTTCTTCAACGCTACACATTTCTCAGCAATACATGAAATCTCCGCATCCCCAACCGTCTCACTCCCGCATAACGCCAATCGTTCCAATTTCACACAATTCGTACCCAACACCTCCAAACCAACACGAGTACAATTAACACCAATCAAAACCAACTCCTGAATATTAACACAATACTTGGACAAACCAACCAACCCTTCATCATTAATCCTATTCGTTTTCCAACCATCAATATGCACCTTCCTTAACCCCCTACAATTCTCCGCCACACTCAACAACCCTAAATTAGAACAATCCGGCGTTTTCAAAATATGCAAAACCTCCAAACTCCTACATTTCGAGACTGCCACTAACCCAACGTCACTCAACTGCAACCTCTCCATATGAACCTCAACCAAACCACTAACACTCTCCGTAACCATCTCCAGCAACTTATCCCAATCACCCAAACACCTAAACACCTTCAACGTCCTCAAATTCTTACTCCCAACCAACAAATTCCCAAAACACTGCGCATTATGCAAATCCTTCAAACACACAAACTTCAAACTCATCCCACCCGGTCCCACACTCTCCGCCACGTCACCATTACTAATGCCACGTAAGCGCTTAACAGACAACTCCTCTAACAAATTACAATTATCAATCAAACCATTCATTCCTTTGACACCAAAACTACAACTCCCACACGAAAACCTCTTCAAATATTTCAAATTCTCCGAAACCCTAACCATACCTAAATCAGTAATCTCACGACACGCGCGGAGTTTCAGGCGCGTGAGATTACGGCAATGCTCAGAAATCAAAACTAATCCATCGTCACCTATACTTACAGATCTCCGGTCACATTTTAGCGACAGTTTCGTGACGGAATCAAACCGTACAAAAAGTGACGTCACGAACGTCGTAAGGTCTGACTGAGCGTTTAGCGACAGCCGGTGACGGCTCTGTCCTTCGATCTCTAACCACCGTTTTGAAACTAATGAGCATGTTTTCCGGTCACCGGAGGTAAGAAACTGAAACACACACGCGAGACACGCGTCTGGTAGAATTGAGATGTCTTCGGTGATGACGTCATCATCTTCCGTTAAGAATGAACGGAGCTCTTTAACGGTGTTATCACGGCGACGGTTGGTTATGGTTGTTGCTGCGGCGTTAATTGACGGTGACTGGCCCATTCACCGGTGGAAAATTTAAGTGTGTGGATTTGAAAATGATTTATAAACGGATTGTAGAAAATAATATGTTGATGACGTGGCGGGGATTGGGTGTGGGAGGGTGTATATGGGAGTTATGGTGAGGAGTAATGATTGACGGTTGTGATTGAAGTGGGTGTGTTTTGTTGGTTTGTTTCGGGTGGGTGTGTGGTTGTAGGGTAAGGGTTGTGGAGGTGTGTGTAGGGGAATTGTGACTTGGTCAGTGTGAGTACTTGAATTTAGACTTTAAACGGGATTCAGGATTTGTGTTGTGTTGAATACCGTTTCCATATTAAATTAGAGGTATTTTGCTTAAAACTTTATCCATGCAAGAGTTAATACTTATGGGATTTTACTCAGGATCGTTTTTGTCTTTGCAAGATCAAAATCGAGAATCGGATCGGGATCTTAAGATCCTTTTATCATGTCATTTTTTTAATAGTGTTTGTAATATTAAACAAATCTACAAATTATTATATATCATGAACACAAAATTATATGAATATTTCATAGAAATATTGTCATAAACTATGATTTTGAAATTTTTAAGAAAATTAACATATTGTTTTTTAAATTGTACAAAACACAATCCATAAATTTGTAGTTTTTTAGTTTGTGGTTCGATAAAAGTAAGATCGGATCGGTTTAGATCTTAAGATCCTATAGTCAAGATCGGGATCCTATAAGATCTTAAGCTTGCAAAGATCCTATGTAGGATCTGGATCGTTTTTGCTTTGCAGTATCGTAAAATCGTAAGATCCTAAGATCATGATCGAGATCTTAACAACCATGCTTAATACATATGGAAATCATTACTTTAGTTACTTCATTTTAGATTGTAGTTTTTTAATGTCAGTAATAAATAAATTTAAGGCAAATAACATAAAAACGTATTTAACTCAATGCTCATTTTCAATCAAAGTATTAAACTTTTTTTCTTGCATAAAAGGCACTCAATTTATTTTTCTTGTCAATTTGAGTATTTTCGTTAAATATTTAACAATCATCCGTTAAGTTTTACATTGCAAGTCCACCGCCGCTACCACCACCATCAATCATCGTCGCGACCACCAAGCCTGTCCACCACCATTACTACAAAGCACCACCGCTACCACCAACCCTACCCACCACCGTCGCAAACCACCAGCCACACCCACCACCACCGTCACAAACCACCAACCCACCATCACCACCGACCATCGTCGCTACCACCAACCCCACCCATACACCAATACCACCACCAGCCTCACCCATACACCAATACCACCACCAACCACCACGACCACCACCAATCTCACCCATCATCGATTTACACCAACGCCACCCAACATTGTCGTCACCACCATTGTCACCCACTAACCAACATCGTCCTCATTACCATCATAACCCACTGGCGTCCTCAACAACATACCCATCCACCACTGACATCGGTGGTTGGCGGTGGTGGATGGGTTAGTTGTAGTGGTTGAGGTTGGTGGTTTGTGGCAATGGTGGGTAGGGTTAGTGATTTACAACGGTGGTGGGTGGGTTTGTGGTGGAGGCGGTGCTTGGTAGTGATGGTGGTGGGGAGGCTTGGTGGTGGCGAAGATGATTGGTGGTGGTGGTAGCGGCCGGTGGACTTCAAATGTAAAACTTAACGGATGATCGTTAAATATTTAACGAACATACCCAAATTGGCCAACAAATCTTTCTTTATACCCACCTTATATGGTGGGTTTGGAATTTGATTCCGAATCCATCCACTTTTTTTGCAATTAAAACTCAAACTCAATCAATAAACTAAACAATAATATTAAAATATGATATCTAAATTTATACATATTCTCATTCCTTCTTATAATCAAACTCATACCTAAACTCATTCCTATCAATATACCAAGTGACACCTACATTAAAAACTCACAAAAATAATACAATGACCCAAATAAAAAAAACAAAAATTAATATTTTTTTTCCTATTATCACTTTATGTAATCCAAGAGTTGTTTTGTTCTTTTGAGAAGTTTGGAATAGTTGTTTATTTTGTTATGACTTATTACACTCATCTTTTGTTTTATCTTGTCGACTTCTATACTATACCTTTTTAAATATACATTTTATAATGTACATATCGAAGGTATAATGAAAGTTTGGTAATTTATTTTGACATCAAGTATTTTCATGAAAAGTTGGTTCGACCGGATAACTTTAACTCCGATCCATTTTTAGACCCGATGTAACCTTGAGCAAATACCGTACGTCACTCAATCTCAATTGTTTCTTGCAAATCAGAGGATGTCAAAGTAAACGCTGGATGACTAAATCAGAGGATGTCAAAGTAAACTTTGGATGACCTTGAAATTGATACATGTAGCAGTAGAAAAACAGTTACATTTTTATTAATATAAATCAGATTATAATAAATTAATCAACACTAAACAAATAACAGTCAGATTGGAGTAGAAGCACAAGACATACTCTATATATCGTAATTAAAAGAAAACATTAAAGGTTAAGGCATGAGGCTCGTGTTTAACACGAATCCCCTAGAACAAATTCGTCGCTTGTTTCCCAAGGTACAACGGCCAAAGCAGATGTATTGTCGAATGTGACAAACTAGCCTAAAAAATCACGGAGGAACTTGTGTATCTGATCAAAGGGATGCTGGAAATCGTTAGGTAAGGAACTGCGTTTTTGGATGTGTAAAACGAATGAGATTATGGCTGAATTTATACACAAAAGTTTTCTTGTTCTCCAACATTAAATCTATGTCATAATTATACAAATATGTGGAAAATTAGAAGGGGGTTGAAAAACAGTTACATTTTTATTAAAATAAATCAGATACCGGGTCCTAACAAAGGTAGAACCAACCTAATGTTATCAACTCTTTTTACAAGGATGAAGTATGTAAGTACAATGAATAAATGATGTACAATACTCAACAAGATGATCTTGATATGGTGGTGGAGACTAGCAACAAGGTAACTTGAGCTTGATCGTCTCGTATGTAATATCGGCAATTCCTTCTAATAAGAGAATCACCTAAAATAAATGTTAGAGTGATGTAAGAGAAATGGGTGAATAAAACATGAGAAATGACTTGCTATTTATAGGCAGAAATTGTTATTTGTTTACGGATAGGCGGATTTTTTGAAAAGGGATCGCCAGTATTAACCGAGGGATTTGGGTCACTGGCAGTGTAAATCCGGATTTTTGATGCCAAATATCTCAAAATCTTGTGTAATCTTCCAAGATCTTATGTAATCTTGTAAGATTTAGTTTAGATATGAAAAGATCATGTTGATGTCATGCATGATTTAAAATGTAAATATAATTTACATAACTTTGAAAAATAAAAGTATAAGTAACTTTGTGTTACTTGTATAATATGTAATTGTTTTGTGTGATAGGCATAATAAGTTAGAAAAACTATTGGTTTAAAACTTACATATTTTTTTTCTACTTATAATGATTTTATGATTCTTATCGACAAAACATAAGAAGATCGTGAAATAGAAATAAACGTTTTTACGGCTTATTTGTATTAACAATCTCCCTCTTTTTGTTGATGACAAAACATAAAATTATTGAAAGTAAAGATTAAAATGTATAAGTTTTAAATTGGAGTTTTTTTACTTCTTTCTCCCCCTTTTTGTTGAAACAAAAAGAGTGTCGAAGAAAAACTAACAATGCAATGTGTAGAGATCAACATAAATTGATCCGAAATGAAATGCAATGTAAGCAATATACATTAATTCGAAATGAATCGAATGCTATGCTCCCCCTTGATGGAAGCTCCCCTAAATAAGGGTGTCAAGGAATCCAAATGGATTTGATGCTACAAAAGATAACGTTAGTGATAAATAATAGAAGTATAAGCTCCCGTTGCTTTGAGTGTACCTACAAACAAATATGTTAAAAATAATGTTGAAGCCACTGTTTGACCGGATCAGCCGAAACCTTTTCAAAAGGGTTCCGCCCTTTGTTATCGAAGGGATCCGGTTCTTGGGAGGAAAATCAGAACTCGATTTTTGTTGAGGTAGGTTAGTACACACATAATGAGATATAATAAGAGATAAGATGTACAAAGACAAGGTACAAGACATGTGATGAACATAAATCCTTGTAATAAAACAAACAACCATATTAGTGACTTTGTGTGACTTACATATAGGTAAAAATAAGAACAAAGAAATGTTCATCTTAAACAAAAAAATTAAAAAGCAAAACACAATATTATTCTTATAATATTTACCAAAAGTCCTATGGAAAGTTTTGGTGGGTGAGAGTAGTGAGACGTTCGAGGATGTGATTGAGAATAAATCTCATTTCGTCTCGGAGATCATTGATGATCATTTGGGTTCGTTGGTAGTGCTCACAAAATGTCTCGTGAACGAGTGGTGGTAGAGGATCATTTGACCACATCAGTTTAAAGAAGGGCAAAAGTTGTAGGAGAAGAGGTGGTAGAGGAAGTTCCATCTCCATGACACCGAGGACTGGTGGCGGTTGGCTAGCCAAACGTTCGATGGATTCGAACGTGGGTTAAGGAGGAGGAGGATTGGCGGTCCTAGGTGGGAGATCTTCGAGTGAGTCAAAGAAAGGATGAGGAGATGTAGGAGGTGTCGAGAATATGAGCTCAAAGGGCTCTAGGTTGATGGTCAATGGTGATGATTTCTTGGATGGTTGGGTTGGAGCCGGAGGTGGTGTGGTTAAAGGAGGTGGTGTAGTCTTTGGTGTAGTGAGGAATTCACTTGGTGAGAAGCCTGGTGGTGCAAGAGGAGTTTTTGGTGGAGAGTCAAGAGGTGTAGAGGGAGGTGCCGTTTGATAGTCACTTGGAGGAGAGAAACATTGGAATAATGGAGAATTAGATGGCGGATTGACAAGATAACAAGCTCGAACGCTAATCCTAGCCGTTCTTCTTAGTGATTTTGTTTTCTTTCTTGTCATTAGAGGATTTAGGCATGTTGATGATCAAGATATGGCTGAAAAATGGTGATGGAGAGGCAATGGAGAATAAGGATATTTATAGAGAAAGCCATGCATGGAATTTAATGCAAAATCTACTAATTTTGGCAAAATTTAATGATTAGATTTGGAATTAATGCACAAGATGTCAACCTCTAATGTCTAAGAGATGGAAATAGGTTGATAAAAGAGGGAAAACTAAGAATTTGAAGTTCAAAATTCGTATTGTAAAGCTACTGATAACCCGGATCAGCCCGAACCCTTTTAAAAGGGTTTCGCCCTTCATTATAGAAGGGATCCAGGTGTCTGTTGAATAGGAGGGAACAAAAATTAAGAAAGGTGAAGGCAATGCAAATAAATTTTAGAGGTCTTTTATTACCACCAAGATAAATGATCTCAAATCAATATTTAAAAAAAATTATAGTGTGTGCCTATATGCAAACAATGTGGAGGAGCGGTTATCTCAACTCAAAAGGAAAATATAATAATGAGATAACCCAATGATCTCCTTAATTTAATGTTGCTTCGGTTGAATGTACTTAAAATTACATATTGATTATGTATTCCCTTTAGCATTCAAGAGACATATGAAGTGATGAATGAGAAAATCGTTTTTACTTTGTATTAATCAATGTATGAAAAGAATTTTATGTGTGTCCTAGTCGTGAGAAGTAAAAAAAAATTCTTTCGGGGTTTTTATATAAAAAAATCATTTTGATGATGCAAATGTATACGTAATAGTATATAGTATTGCTACGTATAGTAGTATGAACAAAATTTCCCAAAAGTTTTATTTTTGAGTGCGAAATAGAATCCTAGACTCAGATTTGAGAAGAGAAGTGATCTTCCAGATTTACCGAAATCCCTTTAGAGGGACTCTGGTTTTTGAGGTAATCCAGCTATTTGATGGTAGAATCATGTGGATTCAACGACCGTTGGTCGGGGAAAAGGTTTTTATTGTGTGGTCGAGACAAATATATTATGTCTTGGGAGCATATTTCTAAGAGTGCATGGCAAGCAATCAAAGTGCGAGTTTCTTAAGTATACTCCTCCTAAATGCATCATCACAGCACGAGATGTTAGACTAATGAGGTTAGCCTTTTTGGATTTTTTGGTTCCATGAGTCCTAATCCTAGTCTAAGTAAGTTGAAAGGTTCATGTTTAAGTGGTTTGGTTAAGATATCAACAATGTTATCTTTTGAGGAAACCTTCTCTATAGAGTGTTATACTATATCAAACCATCACATAACACACGAAATAGATAGATCTTAGAGAGAGAAAGAGGGTTTTAAAGAGAGAAACAAAAACAAACATGAAATAAAAGGAAGAAAATGATTATTGCACTAAGAGAGAAATATGAACAACAACCCTTCCTAACAAGCTAGGAAGGGGTTTATACCCTAAGAGGGTCCGGGCCTTCATAGGCTTTCTATGGGCCGACTTAGGCCGAAACATAGCAACTAGTGGGTTTAAAACCCGTAACTTAGGCCCAATTTGCTTAAACAATTCCTGTAAATTAATAGTTTCCTATACAAGGCTCGGGAATAAATAATGACCATCACTTTACTAAAAAAGAGGCTAACAATCTCCTCCTAAGGGGTGGTCTTTGCACTTATGGCTTCACTTCTTGTGACATCTTGGATCTTGAAGCCTTGTGTTCTTGGGAATTTGAAGTTCCTTTTGCATGCTTGCGATCTTGGATCTTAATCTTTGACTTGATATCTTTATCTTAATCTCGATATCTTGGTCTTTAGCCTTGACTTTGTTTTTGACTTTTGAGATCTTTAAATTTTTATCCTGAAATCTTATGCCATCTTGCGATCTTGTGACTCTACCAACATGCTCATTATCTTGAAAGCTTTCTAACAATCTCCCTCAACATTGATCTTTTACTTGATCTGCTTGCAATATTATCATTGATGTTCTTTGAGGAGGTTCTTGTATATCCAAGCTTACGGAAGACTTTGACACATGTACTTGAGCTTTCATCATGTATTTATCTTTGACGATTGATCATGAGCATGTGGTAGTGAATCTGATTCAGCTGGAATGAGGATGTAACGTCGTCAACTATACCTAAAATTTGATGTTAGTGATAAATAGCAAATATGGACGAATATGGATTTGTCATTCATTATAGTTCGGTTATATTAACATCCGGTTCCGCGAGGACCGTTTCATAGTATAAAATACCATACCTGTGATCAGGTAGATTCAATTTAGAAGAATCTTCTTGACAGGGTTTCCAGCTCGAAGTGTTAGATCCTCTAATGTAGGTGCATTAGATTCACCGTACTAGCTTGTTCTCATTACCGGAACGTCTCAAAGCAGACAACACGGTAAGAGTGAATCAGATAGTTACTATCTTTCTGATTGAGTCGTCAATTCGTTTACTGGACCAAAATCGATATCCAGTTGATACAAGCTTGATTCTTAAAGAATCTCGCAAGTCACCTACCGCAATGCTGTTTGATGTTGACACTGGAAGGATTTTCATTCGTCATTGTGAATACTAAAGAGTATCACTCTGAATGTTATGGCAATTATCACGAGGATAATGCGTAGGACTCTTGTACAATTTGTGTTCTTAATGATGAACAACAATTGTATATTAGAATTTATGTCCTATTGAGATTTTAGATTGATCTCGTTGGCTCTCCACTCTATAAGTTCACTTTTGTTATTTGGTGATCGGAGGCTGGAGGAGATTGCCACCTTTTTATATCAACGATATCAGAATGAGAAAGTTGATAGAAGCGTGTTGTACTCCGTGAGAAATGAAACAAACTTATTTTGAGAGAAGCCTGAGTAGTTGGGAGGGTTGTACATTGCATCACTGGATCCATGATGATTTGTCTTCAATACCAGAATCATTATTGTGATTACCGATAGATTATGCATTGACTCGGTTTTTGCCTAAGGTTGTATGGAGGGCTTCTTTCTTTACACCCTTTATCCTTACAATTCTTTTTCATTCTTCAACCCCTTCAATGTTAATCCAACGCGTGCTCATTATCACCATGTTGGATTTATTTTGGTGATAACTTATGCCTTGGATAACATTTTCCTGTTCTCACATTACTCCTTTTTTCAATCATTCTTAAGGACTTCTACTCTATCTATTGGAGTGACCCTGGGTAGATCCCTTCGGTTCTGGCTGGATCATGGAACAAAATATCTAACCTTATCCGCCTTATATCTCCTTGAGTAACAATAGTTGGTCGGTCTTTAGGTATTTCCATTGTAGCCATAAAAACCATTTGAAAAAGAAATCAACGTGTTCGAAAAATCATTTAAGAGTTTTCAATTTCACCAAACAGCCCCCTACACATATGCATCATATTATGAAAGAGTTTTGCACATGTGAGTTCAGGAACGCACTTATATTTAGAAGATCTTATCCGAGTTAAGCCTTATTGATTACATTTTAATCACTATTCTCCCCCTCAAAAATTGCATATGTGGTTGTAATTTTTGACTTAACATGTGAAATAATATACAAGTTAATGTACGTTGATCCACTTGTAGACAGACTAATCATTGGGAGAACAGGAATGCATGCCGAATAAACCACTTGATATTACTTTTCAAAATTTATACTCCCCCTCAAAAATAAATTAGAGTAAAACTTGGAGTAGGAGTTTGTTGAGCACACAATTTTGAAAGATTTTGAATATTTCATTTGAAAATATCTTGAAAAATTGTGCTCAACAGGAAAATGATGTTGAATTTATCGAATTAATATCATTTCCTTAGTACTTCTCTTAAGCATTTAAAACTTTGAATGTTTATATGACTTTTCTCAAGACTGAGAAGATATGAACTTCTCGTTGTTTAGGTTAAATGTTACATAAGTGAATATTTTCCTTTCTTTGGAGTCCGAGTCCTAAGCTGACATTTACTTAGAAGTCGTTGAGAAAATTTGAAGATACATTATTAAATTTTTTTAGAAACTCTCGCTCGAACTTCATTTATACACCCATGTCAATATTAATCAACATTTCTAGTTGCGTAAATGTTATCGATTTACGAGAGACATGTCGGAGAAGATTATTTTTGGTATTTTTGAAAATTTTCAATTTTGTATTTGGTTTTATAAGTTTTATAATTTTGTATTTTGCTTTTCTGTTAAATATATACAGTTTTAAAATGTTTTAGACACACAAAGAAGATATAAATGTCCCGAGCAAAACGATTTTTAAAAAAAAAATGCTCAGGACGGAGAAGAGTTCTCTTCTTTTAAAGGTAAAGTGCACTGAAGCGTACACTACTCTTTTATTTGAAAACCGAGTTGTGCATTGATGTGTACACAAGTCATCCCTAGACAAATTAGAGAACAACTAGCGGGTAGAGACACGTGTTCTGCCTCCAGAGTCTCGTAAACCTATCAAGAAAAGAAGTGGAATTTGGAAACCCTTTTCTTGTAGGTTCCCGAGGGTTAGAAGCACTTGTATTATCACACACAGATGTGTCAAACTCACTTTTAGTGTTACTGGATTCAGTTATTGTTCCACTAAGGTCAAAAATTATTCCAGTTGGTAACCACCTAAGGCAAGTTCTAGGTTTGCTAGGCCTAGGTGAAGCAAGTCTTTCTTTGGAACCTAACTTCGTCAATTTCTTGACATTTGTCTTATGTTTCTTTTGATTTGCACGTTCTGAAAAATTAGTACTTTGGTTTTTTTTACGAGAATTCATGTCATTCACATACTTAAGCACACATTCAACATGATTAGCAGTAATCAAATATTACTTACATGCAGCACAAATAACCTCTGATTTATCATTCCGAATAGCAAAGCTTAATGTTATTACATGCAGATAACCTATGGTTATGAGTTTTAGAAAACAATAAATTCCTATGGTGTTCTTCTACTCTCTCAAGATTCTTCGAGAGGCAACTACTCTTAGATGTAGAGGGGATCCTATCATTCTTTAGATTACTCCTAGGTTGTGGTCTTCTGGTCTTAGCAGTGCTTTATACTCCTGTAGAAGGTAAACCATTTGTGTTGGAATTGACATCTTTCTTAGTGATGACATGAGGTTGTGAAACAGTGATTGGTTTTGTCCTAACGCTTGATTTTACATGTTTGTTAGGCACAAAATTATCTACCCTATAGTTCATGGTAGGATTAATCCTAAACATTCCTGGGGTAATCACTTTTATGTTATTCACAACTTTTAATTCTTGTGTTTTTGGTACCGAGTGTGAAGTGACTGGTTTTAGAAATGGAGTGACATAATAAAGTTTTGTTCCTGAGGTTGAAGGTGGTTTTCCTAAGATAGATGGTTTTGCAAACTTAGCATTCACACTCGTACCTTTCACTTTATTTTGTTGTTCAGAAAACTTGGTATGTAACTAGGCTCTTAACGTGGCATTTTCATAAATCATATCATTTATTTTTTCTTGCAAAGAGTCAGTTATGATTTTGGTTTGAGCCCTTGTCACTTTGATAGAGTCAAAAAGGTTCTTGTAAATATTCATAAGATGTTCATTTTATTTTGCATAATTCAAAACCTGAAACTCTAAAGACACGTTCTCATCATCAAGTTTCTGAGACAAAGGATCAAGGGTATTTGATGCACACTGAATATTACTACTCTTTCCCTTGATATCTCCCAACTGAGCTTGCAACCGTTCGATTTGATGTTGCATGTTGTTGTAGGCTTTATCGTATAAAATTTTGTCATATTTGCATTCTTTACATTTTTGTACCAATCATTCCAAAGTTTAGCATATTCATTTTCCTTTTTAATGTTACAATTTTCAAACCTTTATTTTGTACGTTCAAGCTCAGTTTGGAGTTCGGATGTTTCGACAACAGAAGGACTTTGCACAATAGACATAATATCCTGACTGACAACCGCTCTCAAGAGACACTCGTTTTCTTTTTCCAAAACCATGATCTTATCAAGAGATTCGTCAACCTCCTTTGCAAGAGATTTGAAGTCTCGAACAAATTTAGCTGCCTCTTTCACAAAATGATTTTTGAAATTTTGTACTCTAGCGTCAACTTGGTTAACGATAGGAGCAATTTCATCTTTAATAATCTTGTGAAATTCTTGATAAGCCAGAGACGGTGAATTAGTTATGTTTGCATTCATTCTATGTTTGAAGAGTCACAATGGTGTCTTTTACCTCATTTAGAAATTTATGGACAACAATTGGAGTATCATCCAAAGATTCATCATCAGGTATAGAAAATGGTTTGGAAATTGTGTTTGAAACACTGGCCATTTTGGAAGTATTTGAAAAATACACCTCTTCACATGAATTGGCCTTTTGAGAAACAAATACCTCAGAAAGTTTATTAATTTTTGCATAATTTGTCGGTTTTATTTCTTTGTTCAATTGTTTCATTTTAAACGACTCTCTTGAGCAAGTTGCAGTGTTTCCTCCGAATCATACATAGTAGGAGGATCATGTTTTTCTAATAATACTCTGCCATTATACAAACTCTGTTGTTTCTGCTGAGCTTGCTTGAGATAAAAAGGATTTTGATAACCCAAAGCCATTTTCTGTTTAGTGTGGTAAAACGAGTTTGGCTTAGGTGAAAGCATATGCATCGTTTGAATCGATTGACCCGTTTTAACCAAAATGTTATCCAATTCCTTTATATTTTTCTCATATTGAATTTGTTTATCAAGAAGCTCATCTTCGCGTGTTTTGAAATCACTTTTCAACCTTTTCTTTTCTTCTTGAAGAAGAGAAACAGTTGATTTTTCTTTTGAAAGCTTGTTATTTAGATTTGTAATTTCCTCATTCAAAGTCCTTATTTGTTTAGTAGAACTTAAGTGAAGGGAATTTATCTTTTTAGTAAGACATTGTTCTTGATAAACAAACTTTCTATAACCGATTTCAAGTTCATCAAATTTTGCCTTATTGATTTCAAAGCTTTTTCTTATCCCTTATACCTAGCAATCTCAGTGGTCAAATCAGCATTTGTTTCACGCATTTTGTGATTGACCGTGTTGACTTTCTCAACTTCAGTGACAAAATTATTATATAATGATTCAAAATAAGCACGTGTTTCCTCAATAGTTGCAGGATGCTGCTCTATTGTTCCTCCATTATGTTCCATACTATATTCCACAGAGATAACATTACTGTTAATTTGTTGAACTGTATGTCGCTCAGTAATGGGCTCGAGTAGTTTAGTATACTGCTCCTCTTGAGTAAACATATTGAATATATCATTATTGTAACAATTTTCATAATGGTGTACCTCAACTGATCTGTTTGAATTATAGACGGGAGCTTTGTCAGTCTGAGTACCCGATGTCGATGCTTGCTGCTAATTTGCCATTAAGATGCAGTTTACATTGACTTCCTTAATCTCATCAATACCCCCTGTAGTAGCCATAAGATCAAATTCTTCAGCTTGGAGTTAGATCCCTGCTTCTTCCTTTTGAGCAATCAGTAATTGAGTTTATAGATAAGAGCATCCCTTCTCCTTGGTCTGACTGTGCAGTTCTTGGCATAATGACCCAATCCTCTACAGTTGTAACACCTTATCTGATTACCATTATTTCCATTACCATTACCTCCAGCTCGTGCTGCTACAACATTACCATTCCTAGTCTGATTCGCATTCTGATTAGCAATCCCTGGAACAACAATAAGCCCATTCTGATTTCCAACATTCTGAACACCTGGATTTTGAACTGCATTCTGAATGACCTGATTTCTGACATTTTGTACCGCGTTATACCCATTTTGATTCCCTGCAATCTGCCTAGCATTCTGCCTAAACTGATTCCCACCATTTCCTCCAACCAGATGTATCTGTCTTTCTTGCCCCATATTCATACTCGGTTGTGTAATCTGCCTGTTGCGAGGGTTAGATGAAGTTCTCTGGTTGTTGTTGGTTGGTGTAGAATAGTTTAATTTGAATGCCTTAGCCATTAGTACAAGTGCCATGTTCATTGCAGTTGTGGGATCTGAAATGTCTTCAGGATTAGGCATTAGTTATGGCATCTAGTTCATGTTAAATGAAGGTTGTGGGATGTAGTTATTGCTGGGTTGTGGTTGTTACAAGTAGGTAAGTGGATATGGTTGATCTTGGTGAAACACTGGATAGCTATAAGGATTATGAGAGTTTGCCATTAGTGCCAAGGGATCATGTGTTCTTGCAAGTCTCTCTGCTATGATTACATCCACCTCTGCTTGATTGAATTTCAAGAAATCATACAGCTAGATGTAGTCAACTTCATGCAGATCCTTTGTTTGATGAACAGTAGTGACAGATCATTTCCATTCAGGTTGTAGATTGTTTAGAAACTTGAGATTGGTGGCTATTTTATCTAGAAAATGATTGTTTCTGGAGAAATCATTCATTAGCTTCGAGAAACGATGATAGTACAATTCAATGGATTCTCCTTCAGTAGAAGTAAACCTTTCCCATTCATTAAACAACTTATCCTTCTTCTCCTGAACCCCAATGCTAGAAGCTTTCATCTTCTGTTCAACAAGTAACCAGATTTCCCGAGCTGTGTCACAGCTGTCTACAGCAGCATAGATATCTTCTGGAAGACCTATGTGAATAGCCTGAATAGCTTGGTCATCATCTTACATTTGCTTTACTTCTTTCTCAGTGAGTTCATCATCTGTTTGCTCATGAGTAGATTCAGCTACAGGAGGTACACTGTTAGGATCACCGGGTTCATGGATCATTCGTCTTACATATGGACCATTCTTGATTGAATTCACAAGCAATTTTCCATTTGGTTTTGATGTGTCGTTGTGCGTAGGTATTATTTATTATCAAGTTTTACTATTTATATTTTGCCGACTAAACCTAAGAACAACACTAATGGGCAGTGTACCCGATCAGATGTGGATTCGTTGGTAATTAGGGTGTCGATCAATAAGAGCAAGAATGTTAATAATTAATTATCAGTATTTTAGTTATCTAAGTTAGTCCTAACTTATTCTAAGTTATACCTAAGTTAAACCTAGACTGAGATTGGGCGATAAACACACAAAAGCTAATATTTAGAAGATAGAGAAGCGGTCAAGCTTATTGTAAGGAAAACATATTAACAATATTTAATCTAATAAAACACATGTTTTAGTTTATAAGTGCAATGATTGTCTTATCTCGTTATTGATATATCATTTCTAGATTTAGGCGGTACTTCTTCCTAAAACCTAGACATGCTAATTCTGTCACAATCAAACACATCCGCATAAAGCAATCATGGTTGATTATAATCTATCTTAGAAAATAATAATGGTAATCTTATTGAATTCTAGCTCATCGAGACTTTACTAACTTACTGATTAACGACTCTTTATATACTAGTAGTTCACTGTCCAGATCTTTACCCAAGGAATCAGAACGTTATTTGTTGATCTTAGGTCACCTACTAGTCCAACTTGTTCACTAAACCAGAGGCAAAGACATGTCAATATTTGTGATCATATTATTCTAGATATATAAATTGCAATATGGAGAGCTATCCCGGCATCTAGTCTACTTGGTCCATTTTCTAGATCCAGTTGAATAATAGGTCGAATACGTAAGCACATATACGAGTATAAATTAATAAAGATAAAGCAACACACAACTTATAAGATGCAATCAAGATAAACATAAACCAAACATTAAATTATCATAAACATGGCTAATACCTAAAGGTATTATCCAATAACCATTGTAACGAATACAAATGTCATAGACGAACGATTAAGGTAACCTAACCAAGTTAATGAATGATACCAAAAATCGAACGCGTATTTAGAGTATAAGAATTTACAAGGGTTTTCCTATGGATCGAAGGGCGTTGCGAGACCTTCGTAGCTTCTCTTTTCTTTTAAAAGTCAAACTCAGTGGTTAATGACTTCTTCTCAGTCTTTGGTATATTTTTTGCACACTAAATTTGTATTTAGGGTTCGGTATTTATAACCTATGGAATTAGGTTTATACGTCGTATTGGAAGTAGTCAATACGGTGTATTGGGGTTTTCTTAGAGTGGGGACGACGATAAATATCTTTCAGAATCTTTCATGAACCGCAAGTAGATACGGCGTATGAGTCTTCATGGATACGACGTATTGGTCTTTATATCTTCGTGGTTGCTTGTGAAGTTCAGGCGCAGATACGCCGTATCTTCCTTGATGGATACAACATATTAGATGTCAGATCAACAGATTCTTGATTTCTTTGTTTAAGCTCTAAAATGTGCGCCTTTTAGTTAAACTTCACCAATTGCTCGATATTTACTGCAAATAACCAATATAAGCAATTAAGTACCAATTCATGCATAAAATAATATAGAACGAGCAATTTAGATGGGATAAATGGTGCTATAAAATAGAAGTTATTTGATGTCATCAAATATCCCCCACTTGAATCATACTTGTCCTCAAGTAAACTTTATAAAACTTATGAAAATGTATCCCAAACTAAGGTTTAAGATTTTTCCTTTAAGCAATTTTTTGTTTAAATACCAGCACACAACCAAACACCTCACGAAATAGGAAAAGGAAAACACTCAATTCACTTAACTAAACTATGTGGTAACATGTAACTAATTCACTCAATTGCTCGGTCGTGACGAGTATTCTATCATAAGCTTGGCAAGGATACACATCTCCACCACTAAAGCTAAGGAGTAACAAGTTTAAAAAGGTAAATTGGGTTAAGGTTTTAGGGTTGATCATTCTTTCCAATCTCTATCGATACTAATATCCCAGAAAAGGTGACAAAATCACACATACACATCCATAACGATGGAATAGACATACATGATTGCTCAGATCCCCATTCGAGTAAAACCAAAGGTTAGGATGAAGAATAATATAGGGTATGTAATCTTCTAATCCTTTCACCAAAAGTAATACACCAACAAGGCGGACAAAATCACACATACACATCCATAACGATGGAATAGATACATGTGATTGCTCGCATCCTCATTTGAGCAAGACCAAAGGTTAGGGATTAGGAGAGGGAAAATAATTGGTGTTAAATAAAAAGAACATAACAAATAGATTAAGTTCAAACAAATAAGGAACATTGTTGCTAGTTACTTTCCCGACCATCCCCATGAAAAAAGACACAAAATCATAGACATAAATGTCTTGATCATAGATCAACAAAAATAACATTAGTTGACGTTCCCGTAACGGTCAACTCCCAATCGTCCATAATATACATACTATACAACATTAGTGGCGATATCTACCACTTGATACATGAAAATACATAGTTGGTTTATAATTGCTACCAACTAGAAATAATATACAACATAACTTTACATTGTTGGTTTATAACACGTACCAACGAATAATCGATCCTTCAAATAATAATATCAGTTAAGCTTATACAAACTGATTATCTCATAAATCTCACCCTTTTTTCTCTTAATCTTTTTTTTTGTATTTTTTTGTTTTTCTAATTTTTTATTATTTATTATTTATTTTTTTACTAACTAATACTGAAAAACGAACTACAGTGTAAAATTTCACTACTTCACGAATATGACAATTCTGGATAATTAATATCCGAACATACTAGTGAAAGTAGTAAACACACTAAAATTTAAAAACTACTGTCATATTTTCCCATTGCATTGTGAAATTTCCCGACCTAACCATAGATAGAAAATCAACACTTGCCCAATTGCATTGTGCAATTTCCCGTCCATGCCGTAGATAGAAAATTTGCATTGCGACACAAGAAATATAATACTTTACATAAAAGCAACTAGCAACCGATTAAGGACTTAATTTAATAGGGTAGGCTAAGGTCTAAAGGTGTAACGAAAAAAAATTGGTGTAAGGAATGGCTTAGGTTTTCTAGGGGTATCTTACTCTAAAAATGAGAGTAAACAAAAGGGTTATACGAGGGTTAACTAACCAGTGTAGTTAGTTATTATCACAATATATATAAGCTTTTTGGTGTAATCTTAGAAATTTACCAGTTTAAAAATGTCACTCCATATGTTAAAAATAGTGCTTATTATTATGGTCTCGAATAGATATACCAAGCCAAGTTCTAAAGTTTACAACATCACCGACAAACTCATATTTTTGTGGAATTTGGGTAAACATTGGGAAACGGATAAGGCTAAATTTTCACAATATCTAATAAGTGTTATGTGTGCAGGGTCATGCAACTAATAATTTTACAAAAATATGCTAATTTTTTTAAATTTAAGCATAATTAAGCATTTTATTGTGAAAATACGGACAAGTAAGCGTTCGAATTCTCCTCCCACACTTGAGATATACAACGACCTCGTTGTATAAATATAACATTAAAAACAGGAAATTAAAAGAATTAGAACGAGAAACTCCCTTGGGATTTGCTCGGTATGATCCTCTATGTTGCGTTTATGAGCAAGAATGTGTGTTGTAAATGTGTTTGAATACCAGGCGCTGGTACGCCATATCTTATTTCCTGGATAGGGCGTATTGAACAGAAATATTCAAATATCATCGTTTTAGATCCAAAAAGTGCGCCTTTTAGCATTTCTTCACAAATCACCCCGTAATTACTGCAATTTACAACTTTAAGCAATTAAGTAACGATTCTTGCAATAATTATATAAAAGTGGATAATTTATTCAGGATAAATGATGGTGTAAATGTAATGTTATTTGATGTCATCGAATATCCCCCCACTTGAATCCTACTTGTCCTCAAGTAGACTCTAGAAATTTATTGAAAATGTATCCCAACCGAAGTTAAGGATTTTTCCGTTAAGCATTTCTTTTGTTTTAATCACCTGTACAAGACCAAGCACCTCGCGAAATATGGGAAATGAAAACACTCAGATCACTCAGCTAATCTAGGGCGTAACATTTAATTAGTACGCTCATTTGCTCGGTCGTGATTAGTTTCATATCATATGCTTGGCAAGGATACACATCTCCACCACTAGAGCTAAGGAGAAACAAGTCAAAAGGTAAATTAGGTAATTAGGCTTAAGGTTAATCATTCTAACAATCTTTCACCGATAGTACCACACCAACAAGGCAGCTGAATCATACATACACGGCCATAACGACAGAATAGACATGTATAATTTGATCACATCTTCATTCGAGTTTAATCAAGGGTTAGGATGAAGAACGATATAGGGTAGGGATCTTCTAACTTTCACCAAAAGTAATAAACCAACAAGGTGGCTGAATCACGCATACATGGCCGTAACAACGGAATAGACATGCATGACTCGATCTCAACCTTGTTCGAGTAAAACCTAAGGTTAGTTTCTAGGAAAGGGAAGTAAATTATTGTTAAATAAAATTCACAAAATAAATAGATTAAGCTTGGACAAATAAGATATATAGTTGCTAGTAACTTTTCCTGATCGTTCCATGATAAAGACTCGAAATATATACAAATGACTCGATAATAGAAATGACAAAGACAACCAAAGTTGGCGTTCCCATAACGGTCAACTTCCCAATCATCCCAAACTTTACATACTTTTACATAAGTGGTGATATCTACCACTTTATACAAAACTATACATCGTTGATTTTTATCCACACATCAACGAATAATCGATCCTTTCAAGTATTTCATCGGTTTAAGTTTAGCGAATCGACTATCAATCTTTCCTACTCTTTTTTGATGCATTTTCTAATTTTCCATTTTTACACATAAATCTCGGTGCAATTTCACCGTCTTCACATTCATAATTTATCCAGATAATTTTTTCGTCAACACTTCATCTTCAGACATAATACATAATCGCGAAAGTAGCAAAATACACGAGCTACATATTTTCCCATTGCATTGTGCAATTTCCTGACCTAACCGGAGATAGAAAATTTCACTTTGACACAGGAAATACAAAACTTTACATAAAAGTAACTAGCAACTTTGATTAATTAGGCTTAATCTACAGGGTAGGCTAAGGTGTAAAGGTGTAACGAAATAGACATTTGGTGTGAAAAAGACAAGAATGGCTCAACAGGTTTTTTCTAAGGGATCTTACTCTTAAAGTGAGAGTAAGCAAAGGGTTATACGAGGTTTAACCAACCAGTGTAGTTAGTTGATTTTACAACATTTAGGCTTTTTGGTGTATTCCTAGAAATTTACCAGTTAAACATGTTACTCCATCAAGTCCATAGTACTCATCGTTGTGGTCTCGAGTGATATACCAAGCCAAGTTCTAAAGTCCACTACATCACCGACACACTTATAATTTTTGTGGAATTTTTTTAGTAAACATTTGGAAACGAAATAAGCTTAATTCTCACAATTTTAATATTAAGGGTTATAATGCGCGAGGTCATGTAACTAGTAATTTTTACAAAAGTTATGATAGAAAAAAATTTAAATTTGGCATAATTTAAGCATATAGCATATTATTTGTAAAAGAAAGGGCAAGTAGGCATTCTGATTCTCTATCCCTTCACTTAAATTATTCAACATCCTCGTTGCATAGATAAAACAATTAAAGATAATGGGAAATAGAATTAGAACGAGGAACTCCCTGATATGTTGCTCGGGATGATTCTTCAATTTGAGTTCTTGAGCAAAAGTGTGTTGATGAGGCGTCAGAATGCTCGTACGAGTTCAACACACGTCTTTTTCAGAGTATACCATATCGTCGATTTCTTTACAGCAAGGTCCTGCATAAAAGTTTAGAAGACAAAAGTGCAATCCTATCTCGGTTTTACAATGGTTACAATGCAGGGAAAACAATTAAACACATTGTACAGGTAGTCAGTATGTCGTATCCCAAACCCAAGGATACGCCATATTGCATCCTGTAAAAACAAATGTTTTAAAGTTTTGTAGAAATTAAATGCATAAATTAAAGATTGATAATGTCCAGACAGGCTCGATACGGCGTATCCATAGAGGTTCTGTTAGGAATACGAAAGTATCGGTCACTACCATTAATATCGTTAGATAGCTCGTATAGTAATATTTGGAAACTAAGTAGGCTAGTTAGTCCAAGGTCCATGGAAAGCCCATGAAAGCTAAGGCCTTATCCGAAACCCTTTCCATGCTATGGAAAAGGTGTTGATTTTTTTCATTTTTCACAGATAGTTATACATTATTCTCTTTCACTTCCTCTCACTAGAAGCAACCTCCCACTCTCTTTCTCTCTCTAGATTTCTTCATACTTGTGTATGTGTGTTCAAAGATTACTTATATTCTACAATTGGTATCAATAGCCATGGGGTGATAAACAAGTTCTTGTGTGTGTTTTCCTTTCTTGGTTTTCTACTCGTAATTTTTTTTCTTTTTTCCTTTTCTTGGTTCGAAGCTTTGTTAAACACTAAAAGACCTCATACTTTGGTATAAGGATCTAGTATCATTAGTCATACTGTTGGGCCAATTTCATTGCCCACTGATCTTTCACTTACGATTTGAATACAAAATAACCTAAGTGTAAATATCCTATAACAATTCAAGGTCACTGAGTGAACAGTCACTCAATGAGTTGCCTTCAAGATGCTCAGCCTGAGTCTACAAGAAAGACTTTAGTATTCAGTGAGGCGATTCTTAGTGAATAAAGCCTGAGCCAAAGAAGAAGATGATGGGTTCAGTGAGTTGTGGCAATAGACTCACTGAGCCCCATATGATCTCCAATAACTAGAAGACCCTAAAGACAAGAGACTGAAGAATAGGCGGGATAGTTTGAAAGCAGATAAGTCCAAGCTCTTATCTCTAGAAGTCAACTTATCCTAAAGAGGGTATAAGACAAGTTCAGTGTCAGGAACTGAACTTGGAAAGAGCATTTGTCCCATACTTAGAATAGATATTGTAATAGGGACAAAGCAGTACAAATGTACTAACCTATTAGATCTAAGGTAAGTGCTCAACACCCATATAGGTATGACCCTACCTAGGTAGTATAAATAGAACTCTTGTAATGGAGTAGATGTTAAGTTTATGCATTCAAAGTCGTAACTTTCACAAACACACATCTACTCCTCCAAATCTACTAAGTCCCTGAGCAAGCTCAGTTGGTTAGCATAGTAGTTAACTTTGCATAATACTTTAGGTTTATGCAAAGTTATTAGTGAGGAGATCACACACACACATTGTCATTCAATCCCCATTATAGTTCCGCATACAATGAGGTATAATTCTTAATAAAAAGAGTTAAACATTAAAAAGTTATTTTTGTGTCTTTTACTTACTAGCTATATTTACGTACAAAAATCTTTTCAAACAACAAACTATTTTCTTTACTTGCTAGCCATGAGTTAGTTAATGATAACTTTGTAGTTATTGTTCACAAACTAAGTGGGAACAACAAGTGGTATCAGAGCCTCAGGTTTGTAAAACTTACTTAACACTAATTTACTTATGTTTTTAAAACCTAGATCCTTAAATGACTATAGTAAATGATGTACCCCAGCTAGTTGACAAAAAGGGAGGTACCTAATGCTACTATTGCTCCTAAACTAGAGACGGGAAAATTTAATAAGTGGAAAAAGCAAATGCTTTGCTACTTAGCAGGAATGGAACCATATTACTTAAAATGTATTAAGGATGGTCCATTTCAGCAAAAAATAGCTGATGGTAATGCTAAGCTTGAGTCCTAATGGATTCTAGATAGAGGAGGGTGGTCGTTCAAGACCAGCGCCTTAAAAGAATCAGTATGTCATGTCTACCAGATGACATAATGGAATCAGTTATTAGTTGTGTTTTAGCGAAAGAAACATGGACTGACTTGGTTCACAACTTTGAACGTCCCTCAGATACCAAGGAAAACATAATCATGGATCTAAAACTTAAGTATCAAACTTTTAAGGCTAAGTCTACTGAAAGTCTCCCACAGACCTAAACCCGCTATAAGACCCTACTCAATGAGCTTGCCAATGATGGTGTTAACCTCTCTAAATATGAAATCAACGTTGGTTTCGTTAACAGTCTCCATGAGAAGTGGCTTACCTTCTCTCAGGGACTTAGGAATGCCAATCATACTCAGACTCTTGACCTTGCAGATATCTATGGGAGGTTTATCTATAAGGACAACCTAATCCAAAAAGGTATTTTGACACCAAAAAGGCCCTCATTACCACTCCCTCAAGCAATCCAATTTCTACTACCTTCTTTTCTAACAATGTCATTCAGTATTTCCAAGAAAATTCTGATGATGAAGTAGATGAAAGTATCCAGTGAGGAGTATCTAAGAAGACTTAGATATTGAGTATCATAAAAAGCCCTTTTGGGAGAATTCAAAAACGATTTATAAAAAAGAAGAAATAATTTCTCAGGTCAAAAAGCAAATGAAAATACTGAATGTTACAAATGTGGCAACAAAAGTCATTTTGCAAGAGACTATTTTTCTAAAATGTTCGAACCTTCTTACAAATCACCAATGAATAATTAATCATCAGTGTCTAAAGGCTATCATCCAAATTTTAAACTTCCAAAACTTATTCAATCTTCTACATTCTTCAAACATCAAATAGACCAGCTGATCCAAAGGTTTTCAGAAAGATTACAAGGCTGAGTACAAGTAGACCTTTCAACCAAAGAACAAAAGGTTTAGTCGCTAAAACCTTTGATTGGGATGAGGAAGAGGTTTCTGATGAGGAAGAAGTCACACGAAATAGGCCTGATGGCTCAAGCCTGATGTGAGCTCACTGTTGGAAAAGTCATGCTACAATGTGAATGGTTGACCTCACCATAAAAAGGGAAACACTCTTCCTCCTCTATGGATGAAGAAGGCCGATTGGTAACTTACCTAAAGTATATCAACTTGATCTCAATTTGTTGAAGAGACAGAATGATTATTTTTTTTTTAAACTTACTTTCTAAGTATAACAAAATGGTTTTTGAATTAAACAAGTGTAGAGATGAATTGCTAATTCTAAAGCAAGCTAAGCTTGATGCTATCACTTTTTAAATTCAACACACTAAACTTACAATGTTAAATCATGCTCTTCAAGAACAACTCAAAAAGGAGAAAGAGATTAATGAAAAATGGCTAACTAGCTCAAAGATAGTTAGTTAATGTACGAGTGAGCAAATTCCTTACCAAAAGAAGAAAGTTTTGGGTGGTGAATTGTTCACTGAGTCATCATCTAAAATGAATGAAAATGAAAATATTTTCATTCCTGCTTCCATGGGGTATGACTAAGAAATGGTCCTAAAAACCAAAGACTGGTTGAGAGACTCAATCCTGACAACAAACTTCCAAACATTAATACTGGAAGAATTCTAGTTCCTGAAAGTCAAGCTGTCAATGAGTCTCTTAAATCCACTAAAATGTTAAATACCCATGAATCATCCAAAGATTCTAAAGCTGAATCTCTTACTCCATTACCTCCCCTAAAAAATCTTTAGGGAGCTTCACCAAGCTCAGAGGTAATGCCATTGTCCTTTCAACCCTACTCTCCTAAAGAGAGACCAGGCTTAGGTATCATAAAACATACAAAGCCTAAAACACAGGATTCTTCTAACAAGAGTGTTTCAGGAACTATCACTGTTAGTGAAACTAAGCAAACCACACCTTCAGTTCCTACTAAAGTCAAAGACACTGAATAAGAATAAAAAATAAATGAATGAACTAAACTTGTTCAGATGTTAATAGATGAAAAGGTAAATTCTAACCAAAAGACTCAAGAATCAAATTCAAAGATTCAAAAGACCGAGTCATCCAAATCAATTAATTCATCAAGAATGAGTCAAGATTCTAAACCCAAAATTCAAAATACTGGCTCATCCATGTCACTCAGGCCAAGCATATTCAAAAACCACAATTTAAGTGTGAACTCTGTCACTATACCAATCACTTGACTGATGATTGCTATTAGGATCTCTACTTCTACCCTGCTATATATGGCAAAAGGGAGTCATCAAGCCTCATATCATAGAGAAGTATATTGCTTTTTAAAAAAGGAGTGAGAACTATAAGGCTCAACCTTATGAGTATGCATCTTCTTCCAAACAGTCCTGAAAGCAAAGGAAAATCCTTTCCCACCATGCACATATTATGGTTTCAATGATCACAGACATGGAGATTATAGAAACTACCCTGAGTATGGAATATGTGGAAGCTATGATCACTTTACCTCAGGACACAGTTGTGTCATTCAGATTAGAGGAGGAGTACTAGCTGAATCCCACTCAGTCAATATCCTCAAATTTGTGTAAGTGTGATACATGTAGAAGCACTATAAACTCCACCACTGACCATAATGAGTTTGATCACTTCAAAAGGGGTGAGAAAATTCAGGCTGCAAAGGCCAGGTATCCCACCAAAAAATGGGTTCACAAAAGAAACTAATCTAAGTTTATTATTTGTGTAGAGATACATCAGGGAGCCCATTTGGTACCTAGACAGTAGATGCTCAAGGAGTATGACTGGTGTCAAGAGTTATCTTCACAAATATGTAGAGCAACCAGAATCCTAAAGTAGTGTTTGGTGATAACACATCTTGGTATGACTAGAGATAATTGTTTAATAAACTGTGGGTATAGTTTTCCAACAAAAGTAGCCTTTGTAAATGGTCTTAAGTACAATCTAATTAGCATTAGTTAACTCTGTTCATGCTAAGTAATTGATATACAATTTGAGATGATTAAGCAATGAACACACAATTAATGCTAACAAAGAAATGCCAGATAGCACCTAGAAAAAATGATGTCTATGTCCTTGTCATGTCATCACTGTCTCCAAATGGAGCCTGCTTCTTTTCTAAAGCCTCAGATAGTGTAAACTAGCTATGGCATAAAAGACTATCACATCTCAATTTCAAAAACATTAATAACTTGCGAACCAAAACAAATTCTTTGGTCTTCCTTCCCTATTTTATTCAAAGGATAAACCTTGTACAACATGTAAAAAGGGAAAGCACCATAGAGCTTCGTTCAAAACTAAACAAAACTTCTCTATCAAGATGTGTTTGCATCTTTTTCAATACCACTTTATTTTGGGACCAGTAAGTCCTCAATGTTCCACAACTCATGAGAAGATATACCCTAGTCATTGTGATGAGTACAATCAAGGTCACATGGTTACTTCTCAGAAGAAGAGTCAAGCACCTGAAATAATTATGTCTTTCATCTTAGGTAGAAAAGCCAAAATGATGTAAAAAGTCAAACAAATCAGATTGACAATGGGATTGATTTAGAAATCATTATCATATTTTGTGATGAGAAAGGAATTTCTCAAAACTTCTCTTCTCCCTATACACCTAAACAATTGGTGTAGCTGAAAGGAAGAATAGAACTCTCTTGAGGCCGTGCTATAAAAGGTTGAATGCTTAGACTCTATAAACCACTCTAGACTAAAGTAGTCAGAATAAGCCTGTTACACTCAGAACAATCATTCAATGTCAAGAGACATGATAAGACTCCCTATGAGATATTAGCAGGGAAGAATTCCTGACATAAGATACTTTCAAGTGTTTCGGATTCAAGTGTTATCATAACAGAAGGATTATCTTGGCAAGTTCTGATCTAAAGCGATATAGATATTTCTTAGATATTCCCTATATCTCAAAAGCTTTCAGAGTCTTTAACACAAGAAGACAACAAGTAGAGGAGACTTATCATGTAACATTTGATGAAAGTATGGAACCATCAAGTTTAACCACTACCTCATAAGAATGAGATAAGAATTGGATGATTCCCTAGAAATCCCCCCTGATGAACTCTTTAAGAAGGATGATCCATCTAGACAATATCGAAGTTGCAATTTAAAGTCTTATACTACATCATCCCTCATGAACATTCAGTCAATAAACTTACCTAAGAAAATCATGTCCCTAAAGTGATTGCTCCTAATGAGCCTGATATTTATCACACTGAGGATACTGAAGGTCCTCCTGATCTAATCAACACTGAAAGGGATCATGAACAAAATGTTCAGAATGATCAAATGATCACTCAACCCACTGATATACCATCATGGAAACATATTAAAGTCCTCAGGAGCCAATTACTCAGATCCTTTAATCCTTGATGTTTACCAGTCTTACATCTCCAAAACATTCCTCTACAAGTTCTCATCAAGTTTCCTCAGGAAAAAAATATTAGATGGTCCAGAGACCAACACATTGAAACTTGAGAATATCATTAGTGATCTTGGCGAAGGATGCTTGCAAAAAAGCATGGCTGCCAAGCTTACAGCTGCCTCAACTAGTGAATGTCTATTTGCTGACTTTCTCTCTAAGATAGAACCTAAAAAGGTATATGAGGCACTGAAGCACCCAGGATGGGTTAATGCCATGCAAGAAGAACTGAATCAGTTCTATAGAAACAAAGTATGGACTCTTGTTCCTCTCCCTTATAGAAAAATAGCCATAGGCTCCAAATGGGTATTCGGAACAAGAAGATAAGCATGGTATAACCACGCGTTAGGTAATATAAACTACACATTAGACTTAGTAATGTAAACTTAGCCAAATCAAAGTGTTACTACTACTTAAATCAAAACTGGCAGTATAAATATTAGTACTGCTAGAAGAATGTTAAGAACTAGCTAGTATCTCAACTTAACACTGCTGAATAAGACTAAAGACAACATGAAGATAAAAGGATGTGTGAAGAGGAGGTAAAGACGTGTTAAAAATTTTTTTAGTATCTTGTGTATTATTCTAAATTATTTAGAAAGACATGCAATAAAAAGCTTAATGTTTTAGAAGATTTCTATAGTTTAGCTTGTAAAGACCCTAGTGTATAAAAGGAGATAACCTAGCTTAGGTTTTAGATAGAAATCAATCAGTCCCTTCAATTAAGCTTCCAGGTTGTAACCCTATACTAAGACAGAGTACTCGTATTATTCATCATAATAATATTGAAGCTTTTTGGTTATATTCATTGTTCATTCATTCTACTGCATCACAGTTTACTATTCCATTCATATTCTTCTAAGTACTAAAGAGTAGATTCCGCATACTCTTAGTATCAAAAAAGTTTCTAGCATAGCTATCTTGAATCTATTCAATACAACTAATCCTTTTACAAGGTTTGCAAGATCTAGTTGGGATCAACAAGTGGTATCAGAGCCTTATGTTCTGAAACTTTGATCTAGAAGTTATGGAATTTGAATCTGCACAGAGTAATACTACTGCTAAGCTACCCATACTCAAACTAGGTGAGTATGAGATGTGGGTAATAAGAATCAAGCAATACTTCTAGGTACAAGACTATGCTCTATGGGAGGTCATAGAGAATGGTAACTCATGGGTATCTGTACCATAAACATCCATAGAGAATGGTACTTTTGTTATAAAGATGTCAGTACCTGTAATTGCTGAAGAAAAGACCAACAAGAAGAATGATGTGAAGGCTAGAAGCTTGCTACTCATGGCTCTTCCCAATGAACATCAACTTACTTTCAGTCAATACAGTGATGCTAAAACAATGTTTGCCGCAATCGAAACACGATTTGGAGGTAATGAAGCCACTACGAAAACACCGAAGACACTGTTGAAGCAACAATATGAAAATTTTAGTGCATCTAGCACAGAGTCTCTTGAATCTATCTTTAACAGGCTCCAAAAGATTGTTAGTAGGCTTGCAATTTTGGGTGTGGTCATCACTCAAGAAGACTTAAATTCAAAATTTCTAAGAAGCTTGCCTCCTGAGTGGAATACTCATGTTGTAGTCTAGATGAATAAGGCTGATATTGAAACAATGAGCATTGATGATTATACAACAACTTCAAAAAATTGTTAACCAAGATATAAAGAAATCATTTGGTAGGTGCAAGTACTTGTGCTCAAACTTCAGGCCTTTCTAGACTGACTACTAAGTCACTAGCAGTTCTACACACACATGTTTTAATAGCCCGTTAATCCTGCATAGGAAGTTATAAATGATAGCCCCTAATACAACACAAACACTGCTTGTCCTCAAGTTAGTACTGCTAACTTCAGTGATAAAACACGGTGTATCTTTTCTCATGGTTAAGAGAATCTAATGGTTTCATAAACTCCTAATAGACAGGACTATAATGCAATCATGAAGATGCTATGGAAGCTAAAGATTTGAAGTGGCAGCTCTCTCACAGCACTAAGTATGACTCTATGGCAAAAGGTAATCTTCAAGAACAAGAAAGAAATTTTTTAATTAATGACACGATAGGATAGCTCAGCGAGAGGTTATTAGATAAATCAAGGTTGAGACAGTTTTCAAGATTTGTCACCAGATAGACACCTTTGTCTAGGGAAGTTAAACACAGAGGAACAACAGGTCGAGTTCAAATATCCGACAGACACTACGAAGCAAGGAAACAATGAAGTACACATCTCAAAACAGGCAATGTTGGCTATAGATGGCGATGTAGTTGTTTGACTGGAGTGCTAATACTAAGGCAAGAGAACAAAGGTTTATACAAATATGGCTCTTAGATTAAATGGTGATTCTTAGGCACTCGTATCAAGCAATGATAAAACTTGCTACTCGACACTGTTTGAGCACAAACAATGTAAAACTCTAAGAAACAGTGTGGATGACTTTAAAAGGTAACGCATAATCCAAACTGAATTCTTACAACAGCTCTTCTATAAAAGAGGTTTAGCAACTGCAGAGAGAACAACTTATCACATATAAAAGAATGAGGTTTCTTTTTAGTGAAGAAGTTTGCAGTTCTTAAAAGGTGAAAGTAGCTTGCAAATACTCTGAGAAAATAAATAGCTTAAAAGTGAGTCTTGACAAAAACGTTAAGCAAGAAAAAGTGGGAATTAAATTAAAATTGAAGAAATTTAGACATAATGAGCCTCAAAGTGCATAGACACGTTTGTTCGGGAGTCAAAACTTGACAAAAGTAAAAAGGAATTAAGGGTAGTACATGTATGTTCCTCCACCCCATCCTTAAACATAATTGACCTAAAAAGGCTTGACATTAGTCTTATTACTAGTCTATCTTATAATTCCAAAGTTATTAGTCTGAGGATATAAGCAAGATCTATACATGTTTAATGATAAAAATTAGTCGATTCTAAGGAAAATTCTGAGGACCTCTTTAGTAAAAGAATCAACAGTATCTAAGAAGACATGAAGTAGCACATTGTTTGAGTCTCACTTAATGTCTGAATAAGCGGACAACTGTTTTTTCTTGTTGAAAAAAAGATGAGAGTTCAACAAATCTAAAAATCATGAAAAACCATTTACAAAAAGTCAGTTAGGATATGCGAGGTGTATAGATCTCAAATGTCCTAAGGGGGAATCAAAGAAACTGGAATACGAATCTTCAATCCCAACAGCTAGGTAGCGATTTATGATGTATAATAATAGCATGTTTTGTTTTTGTGGGAGTTTTGATCATATTCAACGCTCCAATGTAAATACCATCAAAGGAAAGATGGTTAGCGAATACGGGAAATAAATCATAACAGGTGAACTACAACTATACACTACTAACATGACGTTCCCCAATGCTCAAAGGAACAATGGTGTCCAAGAGCAGTTAACTAATCAACAACTAGCCTAAAACCATACTTAAAAACTAGCCAAGGGAACAATTAAACAGCTCATCAAAATCTATTAGTTTTTAGTGACTAAACCAATGTCACAATGTTTTCAAATCAGCACAATCAACTGTAAGAAGGCCCTATCAATCAAAAATAGTATTATCTAACAAAAGGTTTACCCAAACAAATAATACTACCAAGGCAAAAGCAGTTAATACTGCTATGAAGGACCAAACAAGCATTTTAATACTGTTAGGCCACATTCACAGTTGTTGAAATAATGAAAAAATAATAGGGTAATTAGGTGAATGCTGTTAAGCCTCAGTATATTGGGTTTAGAGACCTATAACCAAGACTTGAATTGCATCAATCACCTTGAGAGACACCAACTACATTGATGCACGAGGCAATACCAACAGTCATAATGGCTTGGGTGATCCCCAAAGGAAACTAATTTTCCATTATTTTTATATGTGCAGGGCAATCCACACACGGATGATACAAGATTTATTGACAGAGGAGAATGCTCAATGGCATATGACTTATTGAACATAGCTGTATCTCACAGATATAAAGAATTTGATGGAGGGTTTTATGTTACATTTTGTGGGAGTAGCACACCTAGGTGTAGAATTTCTGGTAAAGGAACACTTAAACAGATAAGCCTGATTTTGAAGATGTATACCTTTTGTCAATGAGTTTAAACATTTCAATCGCATTATTAGTGTCTCACAGTAGTGTGACAAAAAGAACTAATGTCCTTTTTTACTGACACTGCGGTCTGTCTTTGTCTTATCTTCCTAATTTAAGGTTGCTATGATGAAAAGCTGATAACTTCCTTAAAATTCCTAGAAGGACAACCATGTACACCATTTTAGATATGAATGAACATTCTTCTAACAAGACATTTAACTTGTCTTGTTGCAAGGCTTACATCAGATGAATCAATGCTTCTGTCATAAGAGACATGTCATAATCACATTAAGAACATAAAATAAGTGTTTAAAGATAATCTTGTAAGAGGTTTGCCTACAAAACATTTTGAAAATGACCAAACCATTTGCTTGTCTTGGTTTCGATAAGAGTGTGTTGGGTTTGTGGTCTCAACCAACAGGGTGCGTTGGGTTTAATGAGACCACCATGAGGTGAGCAGCAGGAGTGTGCGTATGGATTTGGGGTACACGAATAAGGGTGCGTTTGGATAGGGTTTGGCATTAAGGGAGCGTTTGACTTTCTGTCGCCAACAACAAGGGTGGGTGCGTTTTGTTTCAGGTTGAAGCCACCCGACGCGGGTGTGTTTGGCTGTGACAGCCAACGAAGGGTGCGTTGGTGTTGTTCGCAGCCATGGGGGTGTGTTGGGGTAGCACGAGACTAGTACCACGGGGCGTTTGGTTCTCGGGTTTCGCAAGCAAGGGTGTGTTTGGGGTTCGGGTCGGCAGCAAGGGCTGCGTTTGGGTAGTGGTTTGCACCAGCTAAGTGTGCACTTGGTTTTGGTTGTTTCAACCGACCAAGGTGCGTTTGATTTGTTTGCACCAAAAGGGTGCGTCCGGTTGTTAGCAGCTAGGGGTGTTCATTTAGTTTTAAAAGACGCAACCCCAAGGTGGTGTTGTTTCAGGTTCAAAACAGCCGGGATGGTTGTTGAGTTGGTTTCGTTTGGGTTGATATTAACACCAACAAGGGTGTTGGTTTTATAGAAAATAACTAGGGTGTTTGGTTGGTTATAAACCGCCGAGAGTGCGGTTGGTTTGCACTAAACAAAAAGGGGTTCTTTTGGTTGAGGTAGAAAACAACGAGGGCGTGCTTGGTTTAGCGAATCAACGAGGAAACGACGAGGGTTTGTTTGGTTTATATATCAAAACGACAAATAAAAATAACTTAAGGTTTAATAAATATTAAAACTGGATGAATATTATTTGGTGGTTTTTAATCGGTTAAATAAATATAATCCTTAATAATTGGTTTAATTTAAATATAATGGTGTATATATATATTATATCTAAACACGCGGGCATTTGAAATATTGAAACGCGATTGATTTCACTATATATTCATTTACTGAAAACGTTTAGTTTTGCGAAAATGGAAAACGATTTACAAACGGAAAAGTCATGACGAAAATTTATATAATTTTCTATATTCACGATTTACTAAAAACTTTATTAATTTAGAGAAACGATAAAAGGAATTAAGATATGTTTTAAGATATATTAAATGGTATTATACAATAACCTGGACAACGAGCGAAAACTATACTTTTACAATAAGGCGAAGTGTTTTAGACACGACCTGTTAAAGAAATGAAACATAATTTATAAAATATTAAATTATATTTTATAATGGTTATAAACGGTTACCAACTTCGGTTGTTTAAGTTATAATAGTAAGATACGTGTCAACTTTTATTCAAAGTCTTTTGTTAATTAAATTGGAGTCAAACTAATTAGTTTAATTAACAACTCGCATTTATTATATAAGACCTGCAAAGTATTATATACTTTTCATAAATCTTTGGATTGATCGTTTTTGTGATATAACTTACGGTAAGAATTATATAAGGGTTATTTTTCATAAGAAGTATATAACGAATATATATTACACGCTTTGCGTATATTTTCAATTTATTTATTTAACCAACCACCAAACTATTACAACTTTAAATCTAAATCTTTTATCAACGTGTCGCGTTGACATAACAATTCATCGGGAAACCCAAATGAGTTATCCTAGGCTAGTGGGGACTTAAGCTTCTGTTTTCATTCTCATTTTCCCTGTTAAGATTAGTGCAAATTTCGTGATCGTGAAGTTTCGTCTTACGTTCGTGTGGGCAATTATATTGCGCATTCAAGCCAATCGTTCTTATCTTCAGATGCGAGTTTATAGCCCCTCTTTCACTTGTTTTAAATTTACTTTTACAAATTCGGGGGAGTTTACATGACTCATTACAACTTGTTTACTTGTTCATTTACAATGTATTTTACATACTTTTCTACACTCTTAGTTCACCTACTTGATTTTGCAATAATTACAAACTCCCATTACTGGTTTGATTTACTTTATGGATTTACTATTATTTGCATAGTAGCTATGGGGTACATTATTTGACTTTATTTTTGTACAAATGCATACCTTTATTTGAAATGATTTTTCGGATCAAGATTTGTTTTTGGCGCTTTGCGGGGACTATCAAGCGTTACATGCCGGGGGTTGCGATGGAACACTTGATGGAATACACCATTATTTTGTATCACTTGCACCGAATCGGGTACATTCAACAATGTCTTGTTCACAGGTGTCTTGAACTGTAAATATTGGAGGGTGAGGCGAATGTTATGAAATGAGATCTAATTTGGGGAGTGATAATCCCCGTTCGAGTGATTAGCTATCACTTGGGCAAAGAACGTTTATAGCTTGTTGTCTGCGCGGTAGGTTATGAAATAGATCTATGCGGGTATTCTGGAAATACCATGTTAGGGTGATTAGCTATCACTGGTTAAAGAACGGTTGAATTGTGGATCTGTTGGGACTACAGTGCCCCATCGGACTCATAAATTCTTGGAACAATTTTAGGTTGGCGTTAAAATTTGTAATGATACTATTTTTAAAAATCTTTGGGATAAGATTGGTACTTTGGTAACATACATATGAGTACGTGCATATTTTATAAAACATTTTTCATTGGTACTTTGATGACACTGTGGATAATATATATTTGTTGTAACTTAGCATTCATTTTTAAACTTATCTAGGAAAATCAACACTATCTGTAATGTTGAAACTTTTAAGGCATGGTTTTCTCAGGTGAATTTTGATGCTTGGAGTATTTGATGTGAATTGGAGTCTTTACAATTCTTGTTTTTCATGGTGATGCATGTTTGGGACAATATTATATTTGATTTCAGAAATTAAAAGAGAATTGTTTTACAAAAACGACACTTTTGAGGTCATGTTGGTAATGGTGAACCAAAATCTGCTGCTGATGATCAAAAGCAGGTTGAAGATGGTCCAGATAATGAGAATGATGAAAAAGATAAGTCTGAAGATGATAGCAGTCCTAAGGAAGTTAATACTGCTGGACAACATGTTAATACTGCCAGTCCTGAAGTTAATACTGGTCATTTTAAACTTAATACTGTTGATCCATCAGTTAATACTGCTAGTTCATATGATCCAGATAGCCCTAAAGACATGTTCAAAATGGGAGCTAGTCATACACTTGAAGCCACTCATGTTGAGTTCTTCAGTGATGAAGATGAACCAGAAGTTGATTTGGGGAACATCCTTAATTCCTATACAGTTCCAACCACTCCCAATACAAGAATTCATAAAGATCACCCAATTAAAAATGTGATTGGTGATGTGAAGTCATCTGTTCAGACAAGAAGAATGACAAAACCTACTTCTGAACAAGGGTTTCTCAGTGCTGTTTATAAAGAGAAATCACATGACACTCTGAATACTTGTTTATATGCTTGTTTCTTATCCCAGATTGAACCCACAAGCATTGCTAAAGCTCTATCTGATTCATCTTGGGTGGAAGCAATGCAGGAAGAACTTCTGCAATTCAAACTCTAACAGGTTTGGATACTTGTGGATTTGCCTATTGGGAAGAGGGCCATTGGAACAAAATGGGTCTTCAGAAACAAGAAAGATGAAAGAGGGATTGTGATTAGGAATAAAGCAAGGTTGGTTGCACAGGGTCATAGACAAGAAGAAGGTATAGACTATGAAGAAGTTTTTGCTCCTGTGGCAAGAATTGAGGCAATAAGATTGTTTTTAGCCTATGCTTCTTTTATGGGTTTTCTGGTATATCAAATGGATGTGAAGAGTGCATTCTTATATGGAACTATTGAGGAAGAGGTTTATGTTACTCAACCACCAGGATTTAAAGATCCTGACAATCCAGACAAAGTTTACAAGGTGGTCAAGGCACTTTATGGGTTGCATCAAGCACCAAGAGCATGGTATGAAACCTTGGCTAACTATCTGTTGGGCAATGGGTTTAAAAGAGGGAAGATAGATCAGACATTGTTTATCAAGAAGCAAAAAGGAGATATTTTGCTTGTACAGGTTTATGTTGATGACATTATCTTTGGCTCTACAAACAAGGAACTGTGTACTGCATTTGAGAAGCTTATGAAGGATAAGTTTCAGATGAGTTCTATGGGAGAACTTACTTTCTTTCTAGGATTACAAGTACAGCAGAAGGAAGATGGAATATTTATCAGCCAGGATAAATATGTAGATGAGATTTTGAAGAAATTCAACTACACTGATGTGAAGTCTGCTTCTACTCCAGTTGATTTGGAAAAGCCTTTAGTCAAAGATGGAGATGCTAATGATGTTGATGTACATCTCTATAGATCTATGATTGGGTCCTTGATGTATCTTACACCGTCCTTTCGCATAAAGCTCCTCCGCGACGTTCTCCCATTAGTTAAACTTTATTCTGGGATATTGTTTTCTCGAAATGTCCAAATTTTCGGCAGTCCCATTCACCATTTGTTTAGTATTGTTGTTACGGTTGCTGTTGGTTGGGCCCTAGGCGGCCCGCTTGTACGACTTTATCTAATAAGTAGTGCAACCCCCCTTAAACTAGGTAAACACCGATCGACGAAAGAGATAGTCGGACTATTCATTTCAGGCCACTAGTAGGAAGACTTAGGTCGCGATACATCCTAGTAATGCCTAGTAAGTTGGGTACTTGCATCTATAAGCCACATTGATGTGAATCATCGAACATTATATAGTAGGGAAAAATCGAAGACTCGTCCTGGACCATTTGAAACTTATACAAACATACTCACGCGACCACACTTTCTTCTTGAGGTTTTCACTATAATGAGACTTTCCATATAACGCGGTTATATCAGTCGTAAGATCTGTAATGATTTTCTTTGAGATAACCATTTTGATGGATTAAATATCCTGGTCAACCCTTGCCAAATTTTTTAGTTTATTGGAAGGGTCGAAGACGCAAATTATTGCGGAATAAAGTTATCAGCGTTTTGCTTTAAAATAATAGTTTATCAAATCTTTGATCTTTCCTAATCACTCTAAACAGTTAACATAAAATTAAAATCTCGGGACGATGATTTCTTTTAAGGGAGTAGGATACTGTAACATCGGAAATTTTCGGGATGTTTTATAATAAACTATTTTACACTTTGATTTTTCAGGTCCGATCTTATTTTTGACTTTTATGACCTTTACTTTTTATTCTTTATCGTCACTTAAAAACGGATTACCGCGTAAATGGTTAATATTTTTCGGAAAATATTTTAAATAATGAATCATATTTATTATTACATCTCTCAAGGGAAGTTATTTTTAACTTATTTGATTTGAAAACGAAAAAGGATATATATTAATTCTTATTGATTTATCAAAAACGAACCACTAAATCACGTTTTCACGATTTGGACCTAAAGCAATTGATGTAAAACGACAATTCCTGGCAAACTTTTTCAGTTTGGGGATCCGAGACCTGGAAACAGTCAGAGGTGACTGAAATGCCCTCGCTTAAAATTTTGGAACACAAGCCGTACCCCCCCCCCCAACCCAAAATATTAAATTTATATTAATTATCATATGTTATTAAATAAAAATATTTAATAAATTATTTATCGTGTTGATCGAAAAGCGTATTGTTGTTACAAAGCATTATTAAAAGTTAAAAATTTCGTTTTACGGATATAAAGTTTATCGGTAAAAATATATCATATGAATAATAAACGACTTAAATAAATTCTATAAAACATTTACAAAAATTAGTCGATTGAATAATCATTTTATCAGAAAATGATTCGGAAAACAATGGCGAAAGTTTCGAGATTTGAATCGTCCGTTAAGTCATTCAAACGAGTCCCGAACCAGTAGTTATAAAAACTGTATTAAAAAGTTACACTTTTAACCCTGGACTATTTCAACTTGTCACTTTAGTTATATATATATATATATATATATATATATATATATATAATAGTATATATATATATATATATTATATATATATATATTATATATATAATATATTATTTATATATATATATATATATATATATATATATATATATATATATAATCTTATACATTTCTCTCATTTCCATCTCTTACACACACACACAAACTTATAACATATCTCTCTCTCCCTTCTTCCCCAAATTATCCGGCCACCACCCTCACCGCCGGCGACCACCACCACAGCCGCCGGAAAAGTTTTCCGGCGAGCTTTTCCGGCCAACACCAAAAATCCTCCCCATCAACGGATCTCTCCGATCCCTACACTCACTCTCCTTCACGCGCCTAAATCCACCACCCTCTCACTGCCACTGCCTCCCAACACCACCACCTCCATCATCACCATCATCACCATCACAGCCTTCACCCCCACACTATCAACCCCACCACCTCCTCACCACACAACGACCCGCAAGGGTGCGTTGGTTTAAGTTAGCACCAGCCGAGGGTGCGTTGGTTGAGGGTGTCGGGTTTGGTTTGGGTTCGCAGCTGGGGCCGGGGGGGATGAGTTTGGGTTGTGATAAAGCACCACGGGTCCGTTTGGTTTGTTGTAAACAACACACGGGTGCTTTTGGTTTTAATGAATAGCACGATAGGGACGTTTGGTTCATACGAAAAGCCATAAGGGTGCGTCGGGATTTGTAGGAAAAACTAACCAGGGTACGTTTGGTTTATGTAAACCCGAGCAAGGGTGCGTTCAACAACGGGCTGTTTGGTTTGGTTCGGTAGTATAGCAGCAGGAGTGTGCGTATGGATTTGGGGTACACGAATAAGGGTGCGTTTGGATAGGGTTTAGCATTAAGAGAGCGTTTGGCTGTGTAGTTTCAATGCACAAGGGGTGCATTCGGTTGGCAGGTTCACAGCAAAGGCGTGTTTGGTTTGGCGGGAAAACAGCCTTGGGTGTGTTTGGCTTAACAGATTGCGCCATAGAGTGCGTTTGGTTGTGGTTTAACAGCCGTACGGACTGTTTGGACAGCTAGGCGGCGTTTGGTTTATGCGATATCAGCCCAAGGGGGCTATTTGGTTGATGACAGCCCCAAGGGGGGGCGTTTGTTTTGGTTATAAACACCCACATAGGGTGTTTGGCTGTTAAACAGCCTTGGGGCGTGTTTGGTTGATATTAGCAGCCATAAGGGCTGTTTGGTATAATAGGAAGCCCGAAGGAAGCGTTTGGGTGAGCAGGTTTACCAAAAGGGTGTGTTTGGATTAAAATGAATTAACAATAAATATGTCTTAAAATTTTATATATTTTAACGAGATTTATAAACTATAAACAGGATATATATATTGGTGGTTTAAAGTGGTTAAATAAATGAAATAATTATTATTATGTTCAGTTGAAATAAATGTATATGTTTATACATTTAAAACACGTGGAGGTTTGCAATATTGATTTCATTGATTTAGTGGGAAAAATGTTAGACTTTATAAATATGGAAAACAATTTATAAATGGAAATGCCATGGCGAAATTTATATAAGTTTTATACTTAGTTATGTTTTACTAGAGTTCCTATTATTCTATTAACCAATAAAGGAACTAAAGTTATATTTTAAAATATATTATAATATAATTATGCAATAACCTGGACAACGAGCAAAAACTATACTTTTACAATAAGGCGAGTGTGTTAGACACGACCTGTTAAAGAAATGAAACATAATTTATAAAATATTAAATTATATTTTATAATGGTTATAAACTGTTACAAATATGGTTTGATTAATTCATAACGTTAAGACATGTGTCAACCTTTGTATAAAGCCTTTTCATTAATTAAATGGTTGTCAAA
>BQNB010021883.1:19372-56655 GCA_026074375.1 Tanacetum coccineum | reverse complement strand
TGAAGAATGGAAACAAGTCTAAACACAAACCAAACGTTAGACATAGTGCAAACTACTTTGGGAAATTTACACAGCTAGTCCCTATAGTCTGCACATAACAAAATAAGTTTGTTATTCCAACATCCCCCCTTAAACTGATTTTGTATACATGTTCAAAAGGGTCAACTTTTTTACTATAAAAACTGTGCTGAGGAAAGCCCAAGGCTTTAGTGAAAATATCAGCAGTTTGATTTTCAGAATCAGTTTTTGCTGTCTTAATTAAACCTAAAGCAACTTTTTCTCTTATGATGTGAACATCCAGATCAAAATGTTTGGTTTTTTCATGCATTACTGGGTTTGCAGCAATCTAAATTGTTGCACTGTTATCACAGAATAGCTCAGCATGAAGCAAGTTTTTTACCTTTAAATCCTTTAAGATATTCACAACCCATATTAATTCACATGTAGCACCTGCCATTGACCTATATTTTGCTTCTGCAGAAGATTTGGACAAGGTATCTTGCTTTTTGCTTTTCCATGAAACCATACAACCATTAAAGAACACACAGTATCCTGAGACTGATCTTCTAGTCACAGGACACTTAGCCCAATCTGAATCAGCATACACTTTTAAAGACATATGTTCAGATTTCTCATAATTCATACCAGATCCTGGAGAACCTTTAAGGTACCTCAGAACCTTTAAGCCAAGATCCATGTGAGACTGTAAGGGAGCTTGCATATGCTGACTAAAACAGTGCACAGAGTATGAAATATCTGGCCTAGTCAGAGTCTAATATATCAGCTTTCCTACAAATCTCTGATAACTTGTAATGTTTTTAAGGAACTTATCATCCTCGGATTCTTTATGAGCTAAGATTATATTCTTAGGCAAAGGTGTTGAGACAGGCTTACATGCCAATAATCCATAATCATGCAATAACTCTAAGCAGTATTTCCTTTAGGACAAACACATTCTACCTTTTTTAGTTTTTAGAACCTCAGTACCAAGAAAATATTTGAGCTCACCAAGATCTTTAATCATGAACTTACTTTTCAAAAAGATTTTAACTTTGTTGATTTCATTAATATCATTACCAGTTAACACAATATCATCAACATAGACTAATAGAGCAACAAAGCTACCACCAGATTCTTTTGTATATAAGGAATGATCATGTCCACTTTGTTTAAAATCATTTTCAACCAAGGCCTCAGACAATCTATTATTCCATTGTCTGGGAGCCTGCTTGAGACCATATAGAGACCTTTTTAGTTTGCAAAATCTTGTTTCATTTTTATCAAAGTATCCTGGTGGTGGCAACATGTACACATCCTCATCAAGATTACCATACAAAAAGGCATTGTTAACATCTAACTGAAACAAGCACCAACCATTTTTAACAGCTAAACTAATCAAACACCTGACAGTCCCCATTTTAACAACAAGACTAAAGGTCTCTTCATAGTCTATACCTTATGTCTGGTTAAACCCCTTAGCAAATAACCTAGCTTTGTATCTATCAATTTCTCATGTTGACTTGTGTTTTATTTTATAAACCCACTTAGATCTTATAGCTTTCCTATTTTTAGGTAATTCAACAAGATCCCAAGAATTATTTTCATACAGGACCTCTATCTCTTCATTCATGGCCAGAACCCAATTCTTATCAAGAGCAGTCTCCTTATAAGACTTGGGATCAAAGGACATATTAATATTAGCAATAAACCCATAGTTTTCAACAGACAACCAGGTATGATTAACAAATTTATCAAGACCATATCTAACCTTGTTGTTAAGCACATAATCATTTAGTTTAGGATGCAATTTTGACTGCCTACTAGACCTTCTAAGAGTGTTACTCGCCCAGTATTACTCTCCTCAGTGTTAAACAGATTAGTGGGAACATCATTATTTTCAAAAACATTACCCTCAGAGAAGTCTTCTTCACCTATCTGTACTGATCCTTGATCATCATCAGATGACTGCTCCCTTGCAGTATCATCTGATTTAGATTCAAAACAATGTTGCTACCAGATGGCTCTCCTCCATTATTATTGGGACTTGAAGCTTGACTATCAGTTTGAAAATCATCAAAAAAGGTTTTATGACTAGTTAAATCATCATTTTCAGAAAACACTTTTAACTCATAACTATCTTTAACAAGACACTTGTCTTTTTCTAAGCTCATTTTATAAGGAAATATTGTTTCATAAAACTTAACATCCCTGGAATAAAACATACTTCTGTTTTCAAGACTTAACAGTTTGTAAGCCTTTTTTACACTTGAAAAGCCAATTAAAACACATTTTTCTAATCTTTGAGAAAATTTATCATTTTCATTCAAAACTTTACTAAAACACAGACAGCCAAAGCTTCTTAAGTGAGAGAGATATGGTTCCCTACCATACAATTTAATGAAAGGTGATTTTCCATTTAACACTGAAGAGGGTAGCCTGTTAATCAAGTATGTGGCAGTTAGAATGGATTCAAACCAAAAACATAAAGGTATTTCCCCTTAAAACATCAGACTTCGAGCAACATTCAGCAGATGTCTATGCTTCCTCTCAGCAACCCTATTTTGCTGAGGGGTATAAGCACAACTAGTTTGATGGATTATACACTAATTTATTTAAAAAATTAGTCATATCTGAGATATAACAAATTCTGTCCATGTAGTCTTTATTTGTTCTTATAGTTTCACCCACTATTAGAAAACTGAGTGCAAGAGTTTTTACAAAACTAACAAAGTGATCATACACTTCATCTTTGGTTTTTAGTAAATAAACCTATACTGCCCTAGAATAGTCATCAACCACAGTTAAAAAATACTTAAATCCATCTTTAGTTGTGACTTTAGAGGGTCCCCAAAGGTCAAGGTGAATAAGACTCTCTAATGAATCAGACTTATATTCACTTAGGGGAAAAAGTTCTCTCACTTGTTTGGCATGATGACAAACTTCACAAGGCATGGCATGAGTTGGTTTACCAATGCTCAGCCTGTTTTCCAGAACAGACAAGACTTGGTCTGAAGGATGACCAAGTCTGTTATGCCAAATGCCTTTAGAAACATTAAAACATAAGAAACTGTTATTACTTTTGAAGTTTAGGGCCTTACATTCAGTATTAAACACATAAAGGCCTCCAGCCTCACTACCAGTCCCCAGAATATTCTCCCTTTTCAAATCCTGAATGATACAATCATATTCATCAAAACCAACATGCAGCTTACTATCCCTGACCAGCTTATTAACAGACAATATGCTGACACAATACTCAGGTATAACTAACACATCAAAAAGTACTATGTTACTAGTCAATTTCAGATTTCCAACCTTTCTTATCTTAGCAGTTGTACAATTTGGGTGACCAACTATTATATTTAATTCTGAAATATCAATAACATTTGGCATATTATTAGTACCTGAAGTAATATGTTGGTTTGCTCCTGAGTCAATTATCCACCTAAAATTATAGCTAATCCTATTAGCTTTAATGTTGGCATTAAAGAATTTATAGAAATTATTATTAAAGAAGACATTAACATTGAAAAAGGAACACTGGATACCTGCCATATTGGCATGGATTCCATTACCAGGTTTATCTCCTATAAGACTCATTAATTTTGCAATCTGATCACTTATAAAAGGCATACCAGAAGAATTTTTATGAACATCAACATTATTACTAGAATACCCTTTATTATTAGAAGAATTTTTCCTATTTTGATTTCTTTTAAAACCATTTGGATATCCAATAATCTCAAAGCACCTGTCAATGGTATGACCTTTTATACTACAATTCTTACAACTCAGGAAATTGTATTGACCTTTGTTATTTTGATTATTAAAACTAGAATTGTTTTGATTATTAGAAACAATTTGATTATTAGAACCATTATTGTTGTTCTTGTTTTGATTTCTGTTTTGATTCTCAAAAGTTTTAGACATAAAAGAATTGACTATGGGTTTTTGAACCCTTGTTCCAGACCCAAGCCCTCTATGAGATTATTCTCTACAAACAATCACAAAAGCATCTTTAACATCATGTAACTCACTCTAGGTTAATAAAGAACTCCTGATAGGTAAGTAAACATCATCCAATCCCATCAAAAACTGCATTAGTTTCATTAACTGATTATGTTTACCTAATTCAGTTTTAGCATCACAAGTACAAGGAGACAACTTAGTGAGAATATCAAACTCTCTTCACAAAGAGTTTAGTTTATGATAATATTTAGAAACTGAAAGACCATTTTGTTTGAAATTATTAATTTTCATTGTTAGATTGAACAAAATGGACCCATCAAGTTTGTTATATGTTTCTTTTAATTCTTTTCAAACCTCAACAGCATTTTCAGAATACATTTGACTCAAATACAAGTCATCAGAAATACTACTTAACAACCAAGATAGCACAACAACATTGCATCTTTCCCATTGATTAGACAAGGAAACACTAGTAACATAAGCAGCCTTAGTGCAAGTACATCCATAAAACATATTTTATTCCTCGCCTGTAAAGAAATTTTCATTGCATTAGCCCAAACTCTATAATTCTCAAATCCAGTAAGTTTTAAATTTATTAAAGGCACACTATTATTATCATTAGTTTGCAGATGTAGTGGATTACCAGCATCTAGAGAACTAATAGAATCAGCATTACTCCCACTAGCACCAGTCATGATGAAACCATAAATAAACAATCAATCAAGAAAGTAGATAGATAAATAAGGACAGACAACCAAACAAAACAAGAACAGTAAATAAGCAACCAAACCAGATAATCAATCAACTAAAAACACTAAACAGGAAGAAAATAACAGCAATAATAAGCTTGAGTGAAGTTCCCAGGCTTCCTTGCCACTTTAGCGGTAGGTCAAGGGCAGAAACTCAAGATTTAAAAAAAACAATAAAATGATAAGGGATAAGAGGTGTTACAGAGCACTAGGAACCAATAGCGGAAGACTTAACCTTCTCAATTGATCTTGATTCACTTAGTCAAGAATCAATTGAGACCAAAACCAAGATGTTTCTTGATTTACTTAGTCAAGAAACACCAAGAACCACTCAAGAATATCAAGATTATACCAGCAACAACAAACCCCCAAATCACCAAAAATTAGGGTTTCTCGATTAAACCCTAATTTTACCCAGAAACCCAATTCACCAAGAGATCCTTCAAGAACAGGGATAAAGAGACCCTGATCTATATGAAAAACACAAAAACCCTAAAAACTTTTCAAACCCTAATATAGAGCTCTAACCGAGAGCTCTGATACCGTTTAAAAATTAACACCTCAAGATCTATTCAACCAATCACCCCTTTATTTTATTAGAAGGAATTAGAAGGATAGTCCTTAAACGAGTGCTACCCAATACAAATACAATAGAAACTGAGTAATCCCCAAATGGATGTTACTCTAAAATACAAGACTCACACACACAACTTATAATCACACAATTACAATGTGTTAACAAATCTTAATGATCAAAACATAAGATAGAAACAATGAAAGAATGATTGAGAAATCATTAAGAATCCAAAGCTAGGGTTGAGCTTATATAGGCTCCAAGAATCTACTTTATCCCCTGTAGAATAAAGATATGACTAAACACAAACCAAACGTTAGCCATAGTGCAAACTACTTTGGGAAGTTTACACAACCAGTCCCTGTAGCTTGCACATAACAAAATAAGTTTGTTATTCCAACATTTTGTTTTTACAAGATCGTGATCATAAGATTAGATCTTGATCTTAAGATTTTATTATCATGTTATTTTTCTAATAGGCGCTTGTAAAATTATGCGAATCTATATATTATTATATATCATATATCATAAAAATGTAGGTCAAAATTATAATTATAAAGTTTTTAATACAATCAGCCTCTTGTTTTTTATTTCATACAAAACTTAGGGGTGATTGTTTCGGCTTATGAAATATGGGCTTATATTTCATAAGCCTTAATTTTTTTGGCTTATTTTAAGACTTGCGCGTTTATATAAGTTTATTATGATATGATAAACTTATATAAGCCTATAAGTCTCGAAATAAGCTAAAAAATTAGAGCTTATGAAATATAAGCCGAAATCAAATTTGATTTGGGCTTATATTTCATAAGCCCCAATTTTCTGGCTTATTTTGAGATTTGGGGGCTTATATATGTTTATTATGATATAATAAACTTATATAAGCTCCGAAGTCGCAAAATAAGCTAGCAAATTGGGGCTTATGAAATATAAACCCAAATGAGCTTATGTTTCATAAGCCGAAACAAACACCCCCTTAATACATAAATTTGTAGTTTTTTAACATGTGGATCGAGAAAAGTAAGATCGGATCGAACGAGATCTTAAGATCCTATGGTCAAAATTGGGAACCTATTAAGATCTTATCTTGCAAAAATCTTAGGTAAAAACAAGATCGTTTTTTATTTGTAGTATCATAATCACCAGCATCTACCATCTCAACATCTGCCAACTCATAGTGACAATATATGAAGTCATATTGTTTGGGATTGACTTTACTGAGACATGTGTTTTACTTTTACTAACGAATAGATGATTATTCGCATAATCTAGTTGACAGAAATATTTAGTTTCACAATTAACAAATTCCAAATTAAAAACATGTTATGCGGTTTACTTTTTTTATAATAACAAAAGAAATATATTTAAATTGTTCATTTTTCTTGTTATGTGTTGTCTTTTTGCTATTAAACACAAACCGTTCAAGATTGGACGTTTATATGTATTTTGTTCTGTTAGGAATTTTGTATAACAGACTTAATTCTGCTAGTATTATAGTTAATTCTGCTAGTGTAATAGTTAGTACTGGTAGAAGGTTTATCATAGTTAGTACTGGCAGTATTAAATAGTTAATACTGTTTATGTAATAGTTAAGTCTGCTTACGCAGAAATTAGTTAGAGTTAAAGATATGCATGAGATATCTTAGGAAAGGATATGCATTATCTTTATACACGTTTTGTAAAGCCCATTAGGGTTTCCTTAGTCTATAAAAGGATCCCTAGGCATAGTCAGTAGATATAGTTCTACAGAAGATCATAGAGATCATATAGTAATCATAGTTTGTAATATGTAACTTAGGCAGATTCAAAGTTCAATATAAAAGTGTTTTGATTGTGTTCTTCTTTACATTGTTGATTAAATTCCGCGTAATCAATAGTGGTTAATCATTGTTTCATCATTGTTACTTTAGATTTATCTAAGGCAACAAACCCTTTACAAGCTAAAGGTTAAGATCCATTAAGCAAAGGGATTCTACATGTTCATGTACAATGACTATTTTATCATTTGATGTTAGCATAGTAGTTAAAAGACGTAAAGGTAAAATAGTTACAAAATACACACAAAAGTCAAAATTTAAAATTTTATACATTAATATCATAAATAAAATAACTACACAGAACAACAAAAATAAATTTTTTATACATTAATAGCATAAAGAAAAAAACTTCAGTAACAAACAAAAATAATAGGGTTAATTCTATTTTTGCCCCATGAGCACATGTGTTTGTGATACCTGCCTCATAAAAAAGTTTTTTTTACAAATGCTCCAAGGCGACTTGATCAACCTTGGCGACTTGAGGCACTTTCACTAAAATTTAAAAAGTGTCCCAAGTCTCTCAAGTATTTACATGAATATTTGTCAAATTTGAATATTTGTCAAATTTTAGTGAAAATCACCTGGGTTGTTTAGATCATCTTGAAGAATTTGTAAAGAAAACTTTTTTTATGTAAAAGTATCGTAACCATCAGTGCTGATGGACAAACATAAAATTTTACTTTCTTGTTATTTCTTTTTTCTTTATTAATAGCACTAAATTTGCTCATGTCTAAAACCGAGTTAAGTACTGTTTTAGCCATTTTCCAAAACCAAGTTCCACATAGTAGTCATGTTTTCATCTTCTTCCTAATATGGTCATACTCAACTGCTCTACTGCGCTACTCCATTCAACGTTTGCCACGTGTCACTTTTAAAGTATAATTTGCTTTTTGGGTTCTGCATGTATGGCCCACGAACATAACCCACTATACTTTGTCTTATATGATTCTAGTTGCTCAACCGACGGCTACTCAACCACAGGATACTCGACCGGAAGCTAGTACTTTCTTGGGTAGGTACAGTTTGAATCTACTTTATTGGGTACACAAATAGTTTGAATCTGAATGTACACACACTATTTGTATACTATATGTTTTTGAATCTAAAAAACATATAGTTTGAATCTGAAAAACACAATGAGTCATTTGGTATATTTTGATTTGCTTATTTTTCTTGATTATGGTATGCTTATATGGGTATGCTTATTTTCGTATGCTTATATGGGTATGCTTATTTCGGTATGCTTATTTTGGTATGCTTATTTCGGTATGCTTATTTTGGTATGCTTATTTCGGTATGCTTATCCCAAACACCCCTTAACAACGTTGGATTTGCTTATTAGTTTGCTTATTAAGTACTGCCCGGTTCATTGTAAATCCGTATCCCAAACACCCCTTAACCGCGTTGGATTTGCTTATTAGTTATCTTTAGTTACATAACACAAACTTAGAGATTTAATTAGTAACAGCCATTAGTCTGCTTATTATGTATGCTTATACAGTTGTGCTTATTATTTAGGTTATTGTGATTGATTGGTAAAACAATTAAAGTACAACTAGATTCATAGTATATCCTTATTATCTCAAACACCCCTTAAGATTGCAGAACTATTCTGAACAACCATGTATCATTTTAAATTAGTCCGCTTATTCCTTTTCTTTTGATATTTTTGTCCTTATATTAGTCTGATTTTTATTTGTAAACTTATTTGGGTTTTTTTGTTAATTTAGGAATATAATGCGAGAGTTAACGTTAAAAGCAAACTCCATTACTTTCTGTTGATGAAAGAAAGACTAGGGTTGACCATGTGTATTTGTTTAGGGAGACATGCTTTGGGCGGTGATTGGATTTAACTTATGTTAAAAATGAGGAAAGTCTCATCCATTATATGCTTCAGAAGCAAAAGATATCTGATAATGATCACTATGATCTTCCACTAATTTATAGTGTCAATGGCCATACTCTTCACTTTGGTCGTCATGAATTTTGCCTCATAGTAGATTATAAGTTTGGGTTTATAAGTTCCGTAAATTTTAGGGACGGTGAAATCACTTTTCATGATCGTGTATATTTCCCTGAAAAGATAAGGGAGTATTTAAAAAACATAGATCTTTTGTCTTTGATTGAGGGTGGAATACCGTTTTAGTAGCCTTTCTGATCCCAGACTCTATACGAATATGTTTATTGTTATCTTTGGAAGTTATATTCATGGGTCATGGATGGGAACTGCCGTTGATGATGTATTTCATAGAATGTTGGGATCTGATGTTTTGGAATTATTTTTCCCTGGGGCGAACATAAGTGCGGGAGTTATACGTGCCAATCAGGAATGTTAACTATGAACGCACCAGCAAGGCACCATAAAGCTTTGGAAATGAACCCAACTTTGTTCCGACATATTCCTTGTCTGGATTTTTATTGTCTTTCAAGGTTAGTTGATCAAGACAAAGATTGTCTTATCATTGACCGTATTAATAATGGGCAATGGTCTTGGAATTGGTCTCGGACCAATCTTGGTGTTAGAAATCTTGCCTATTTATGTGACATGTTAAATGAGATCGGTCAACTAAATATTGATGTCAATGAAGATACTTGTACTTGGAGTCTTGGTCCTAATGGTACTTTTACCGTTAAGGATGCTCGTTATAGGATTGACCAAAATATCCCTCATAGATTGAATCTCTCTTCGCGTGGTATGGATATTCCGGCCATCTCTTGTCCTTCTTGCAATGACAATGTTGAATCTAAACTTATTTGGGTTTTTTTGTTAATTTATGAATATAATGCGAGAGTTTACGTTAAAAGCAAACTCCGTTACTTTCCGTTGTTGAAAGATAGACTAGGGTTGGACTGTTGTGTATTGTTTAGGGAGACATACTTTTGGTGGTTAGATTTAACTTATGTTGAAAATGAGGAAAGTCTCATCCATTATATGCTTCAGAAGCAAAAGATATCTGATAATGATCACTATGATCTTCCACTAATTTATAGTGTCAATGGCCATACTCTTCACTTTGGTCATCGTGAATTTTGCCTCATTAGTAGATTTAAGTTAGGGTTTCTAAGTTTTCGTAAATTTAGGGAGGGTGATATCACTTTTCGTAATCGTGTATTTCCTGAAAAGATAGGGAAGTATTTAAAAAACATAGATCTTTTGTCTTTGGTTGAGGATGAATACCGTTTTAGTAGCCTTTCTGATCCAGACTCTATACGAGTATGTTTATTGTTATCTTTGAAAGTTATATTCATGGGTCATGAGTTGGGATCTGCCGTTGATGATGTATTTCTTAGAATGGTTGAGGATCTTGATGTTTGGAATGATTTTCCTTGGGGCGTACATATGTGGCGGGAGTTATACGGTGCCATTACGAATGTTAACTTAAACCACCAGCAAAGGCACCATAAAGATTTGGAAATGAACCCCAACTTTGTTCCGACATATTCCTTGTCTGGATTTTTATTGTCTTTTAAGGTTAGTTGTCTTGTTGAAACACTTGTCAAGTCAATTAATTCATAAACTTTTTTCTAATTATGTTCATTCATTTACCATTTATAGATATGGATTCTAGAATCATCATGTGTGACTGATCGTTGGTGGTGTAAACGTTCTGAAGAAATCCCTAGAGGATGTTCCTGGTCCAAGCATTTCCCATTCCAAAATTGGGAGAATTATGGGAAACTTTTTCCCGAGGTGAGTGCATTATTATTTTTCTCTAAATAGTCAGACTTTGTGTACTTAATACGTTTTTTCTCTTTAGGCGAAAAACCAAACTATGACCTCTATCCTAACAAATGTGAGGCCCAATCAGAATGGTTTAAAAGAAGCACTATTTTTTCAAGATGTATACTCCAAGAGCTCCACCTATTGAATACGGAGGTCTTTTTGGTGCTTATTTAAAAAATTATCATTAGCTCGCACACTTAGGGAGAAAGATGGAGATGTAGAGTCTGGTTGTCAGACTTCTACTAAAGAAGTTTCTCTTAAGGATCGTGTTAAGGCCATGGAGGGTTTATGCACCAGTTTGATGATTCTACCCAAAGAGATTAAGAGTTTGAAAGCACGCATCTACAAACTAGAGACTATTATTAATGTAAGTTTTTTCATACTTCATTTTTTCCCACCATGTATCCATATAAGCCATGTTGTTTAGTTACCAAATTTTTAACACACACAGGTTATTACTCAAAAATAAGAGTCAAATCTGAAGCACAAGGTTAGTATACCTTGTCAGGCAGTAATTTATGAATAATGTAGTCTAGTGTTAGTTAATATGTTTGTAATTATTTCAATAACGTTACAGATGGTGAATTTTGGTGATCTTGGTGACAAGTATTAGAGTGGTAAAGATGGTGAATTTTTTTCATTTAATGTATCTCCGCATCAATCAGCTAACAAGGATCCTGTAAATGAACTTGTAGATGCTGATAGGTCACATGAATCTTGAATCAATCATATCAACATGTAAGATTAGAGAGAATGAGGGCAAGTGAAGGGAAAATTCAAATATTATTATGGAGGGAAAATTGTGAGTTAGTTACAAGAGCATCACCCTCTAATGAAGATTAGAGGGCTATTTATAGGCAATGGGAGGGAGGCTTCCCTTCCTTATTTTCCTAACTTGTCAATACTAGTCCCTAGACTTTGGTTATTATGCTATTTCTTACTTAAAGCATAATAAACCTTATTACAAGCTATATTAAACTAAACAAAATAAAGTCTAATAACAAAATATAATAAAACTACATAATCGACACTTTTCTCCACTCACATGAAACTTGCTTTAGAAAAATGTGGAACAAACAAGAGGAAGTTTGCTAATGTTCTCAGGCCACCGGTAGAAGAAGATACATATGTAAAAGTCCTTAGCATTGATACACTTAAAAAGCAAAATAATGTGCTTGATCAATATATGATTGAAAAGTGTCAACAGCTCAAACCGTGGGGGGAAGAGGTATGTATTTTACAAATTTGAGTTTATTTACCTAACGTGTTTATGAAAATAAAGTAATGAGTTGTATGTTTTATGTTTAGGATTTAACCCGACCGTTCAACTGCATCGACAAAGTTTACTGCAATTTTGTTTTGGAACAGTTTCTTATTAAATCTAGTTGGCGTCATTGCAAGTTCCCTTGGTGCAATGATATTTCTGTTGATGGGCGTTTCTGGGATGCTTTAATTGGGCTTGACGATAAGCGTTTAGGGTGGTTACTTGACGATGTAAGTAAATATAACACTTTAATATCGACTTTTCTTACACATATATGTGGATCATCATTAGAGTTGTTTTTTATTAACTTCAGCACATTGAACTCTGGGTGTGGTACATGTGGCATTTTAGACAATCATGTCATGATTGGTCTATTGTTAGCTGTTACTTTCTTACTCTTCTACTTCAAGATTCAATGCCGTTCTTTTATGTGACTGATGAAATTTACCCCATGGCATGGAGGGATGTGGAACAGGTATTTATGTTAACCCATGTGATAGCACAACATTCGTTATTATAAATTCTCTTTGTCACTGTTAATTTTTTACATTTGTAGGTCTTCATTCATATAAATAAACCCAAGCGACATTGGTCTCTTGCACAGTTTCACATACAATCTAGAAATGTCACATTTTATGAGAGTCAAAAGATTGAAGGTGTTGAATATCGGTCCGTGGAAACTCAAGATGGAGTTGTTTAGAGATAAGTTGCATTTCTTCTACACCGTATGGTATGTTTGCGGCAAAGAATTGATCCCAAACACTATAGTATTAGTTTAGTCAAGAAACAGAATGTCCCCAGCAGAGTGTTTTTTTGGGATTGTGGCGTGTTTGTATGCCTATTTCTTTACAGGTTAGTAGCTACTTGATTAACTTATATACATTATTAATCGTGGGCGTGTTGTTCTAATCATAGAAATATGTAATCTATAACTTAGTTAACTATGACCATCCATTGGTTTATTGTGTTATTGTACATACAGGTTAGCTCATGGGATCCTTTTGACGGTTGAAGATCCAATCTAGATGGCCTTGGCTTATCGAGAAAAAATGGTCAAATTTTATTTCGAGCACAAGATCATCTGTCCATCTTAGTTTGTGTATCAAACTTGTCTGTCTCTTTTGGAAACTATTATCAAGTTGCCTGTGTCTCTTTTGGAAATTATTTGCACCTGTTGTACAGGTCAGAACCTATTTCCTTTTGTGTAACTTCTCTTAAGATAATGTGTGATGGAAAAAATAAAACAATGTCATTCTAGTAGGTGTCAACCAAGAAATCCTAAATTTATTACATTGTTGTCTTTCCATTCATTTAAAAACATAAAATATGAGCATCGAAAGACCATGGCATTGATTGCGGTAAGTAGTCATCTGCTTGCTGTGAGCTTCCTCTAGGATATGTCCTTTCCTAAAAAATATGTTAACGAGTTATTGAAGTAATAATAGCAGCCCTAAGTAATAAGGTTTCAAAAAATTATAACTAACTTACTTTTGTGTATGAAATGGTTTCCCTACACCCTTGTCGGTTGTGACCACGCGCCCCGCACCTTCCACATCTGACTGTAACCGGTTCCTCACCTTAAGATCTAATACGTTTCGTGCTCTTTGGTCTACCAGATGGTTGCTTATCCATATGTGGTGGCTTAACAACAGGCAGGTAATTAGGTATCTGCCAACTCGAAACTTCTCCCACGGGATATACCAACTCTTAGTAAGTACCTTTAAGAGCAATTCTCATAAACCATCCTTTCGCCAAACGATTACAATCTGTTAATCCAATAACTCTATATATAGCTAAAACATGACCACAAGGCAACCTCAAAACTTGACATTTGCGACATGTGCATGTACGATTACATAACTCCACAATTTGTATCCTTAGACGATCATCTACTTCGTAAACTCTGCCAACATCAATTCCAACAACAACCCAATTAAGGCTCTTTTGCATTCTTTTTCTAATTTTTTTCTTTAGCCCAATCACTCAGTTCATCTAATGGTCCATCTAAATAAACAAAAAAAAATCAATACAAATTTCGCATAACCCAAATTCCGCAATCACCGGTAAATTTTCCTTGCCGAGGGACATTAACGGCATACCGATAGCTGATAGAGTAATTACTTGGATCAATGCTTTTCTTTTCCATTACCTCACTTTGTATCAATAGCTTTGGAAGTTTATCTGCATACACTTGCCTCACGTACATCCACCATTTTTGATCTTCAACAATCAAGTTTTCCGGAGGTAGGCTGTCATAAAAAGTTATGACACCGGAACAAATATGGAATTCAGCAAGGATCCAATGATTATCCTCGGCATTGATCGGAAAGTAAACCTACATATTGAGAGACATAAGATTTGTATTAAACATACTACATATTAAAAAACATAAGATATATTACAAACACATAAAAAACTATATCTCACCTTTTTGACAGATTCAGAAAACCAAGGCACACCATAAGTCACCCCATCAACATAACAACACAACATCTTATCCCCAAGCATAAAAGTGTTAAAAATGGACCGCAAATTGCCCAATCAGCTTTCGCCGGTCTATAATGCCATAGATATAACACCCATATATCTAGATGATGTTATGATTCAAATTATATATCAGATATTTACATTTAATTATTTTAGCGAAATTTTAAAGATGTTATAAATTACATACCGTATCAGACAGCCACTCACGCCTCTCTTTGCCTATACCCAATAATCTTTCCCAGAAATTAGAACACACAAATGAACCTTCATTTGTCAATGGAAAGTAAAAACACTTATCTTTGTTGTGTTGCAAGATATCACTAATTTCAGGAAGCATAATCGTTTTTGTTTTTAGAGCATGTTTTGGGCGAAATAAATCCTAACAAAAGAATAAAAGTGGATGGTAACAAAAACATAGCAAGTACAAATAAACAAAGGCTTAATGCATTGCTTTGAATACTTTGAAGTAGATAATCATAGATAGAGGAGTTACATACCTCTTTCCAATCTGGAATGACTTTACCATTACGGGCGGTTAAAGGCAGACCCCTCTTTTTTACTTTCTTATTCCTAACACGCACTTTATGATTTTGTTGGGTAAATTCAGGCTGGATCATGTATGGTGATATGCGATACTTACTCGCTTTAGCCTCTCGTAGAACCTGAAAATAAAGGTATGTAAATGAATTATAACTTTGTTATGTGTTACACAATAAATAAGGTTTAAAGAGGCTTTTAAGGCAAGTGTTATTAACCTTAGCATCATTAGCCTCTTCAACAGAATCGCAAGTATGTGACTGAGTCTCGGAAATCATTGATTTTGATGTTTCGCCACTTTTGCATCCTTCAACAGGAGTTTCAATCACCATGGGTTGAATTGGCGACTGATTATGAAATTTTGACAAATATGTGATTGCGTTATTTAGGTAAAAAATGATAGTTAACATTATATGATAAGGATATGTTTACCTCTTTAGGAATATCAAAATTGATTATCTTCATAAGAGCATTAAATGCAATCATTTCGGCTCCTGCTAGTGGAACTTCACAATTCTTTGATGAAACATGTTGGTGCTCTTCAACAATGAAATTCAGACCTGACAATTGTGGTTCCTCTAACGCCTGTATAAATACAAGTAGGGGAATGTCAATATTTCATGTTGGTGTTGGCTGTGATGGTGATTACACTGAACAACTTGGTAGTGGAGCGTTTGACAATAATTTTATTTTTTGGTTTACATATATTCTCCATTACAAACTTTCACAAGGGCACAAATGGCATCCTTGACTCAAACCTGGCGCTTGACATGGCTCGTCTACTTGAGTTATACTATTCTTAAATGATATAGCCTATTCTACATAACATTAATCAACACACTTTCTGGGGTCGAAGGAATCATTCTAGATGTAAAATAGTAGCCATAGAGGCAGAATACACTAACCTGAAATTTAAGCAAATTTTCCCATTCAACACTTTGTTCAAAATCATGAATCAAATTCTTGTCTGCCACATTTTGGTCAAATTCATTTTGCTCTACAACCTGTACATATACACAAAATGACAGTAGATAGAACTTTAACAAGCATAATCAATCACAAAACTAGTAATAAATGGTTATTCTATATGATGTAAAACACACCTTTGGATCATGATCGAAATCCATAGAATCATTATGCACATTATTTGCATTTATATCAGTTGCACATGAGGTCTGCAAAAAGGAAGAATTTTAGTCAAATTACTAAGTAAACAAAACGTCTAATAAATTATTATGTTAAACTAAGTAAACGACAAACCTTAACAGAACTATCAACGCACATAGACTCTTTATTTCCAGCCTTAACATCAGATCCACACGATGGCTGAAAACAGACATAATTGTTTAGTAAACAAATACATATAAGGAAAATAGCTCAATGCATAGCAGAAACAAAACATAAATCATCAAATAAACATCACAGACATACATTTTTATCAACAGACATACACTCTGCAGCCACATTTGAGGTCTGAAATAAAACATAAATCATCAAATAACGAAAATAGCTCAATGCATAGCAGAAACAAAAAAGGTTACCTTTTCAAGATTAGGAGATCTAGGTATCTTCAAAAAATCCTCAATTGATGTTATACGTCTCTGAAATTCTACTTCCATATCCGTGATCTTCTTCATAAGAGCAACACGATTATGTGGATTTTCAGTCAAACTACCAAAATCCTGCAAAAATATGGTAATTTATGTTAAATAATTATATAAGTTTAAAAAAGTACCGTATAATTATATATATATATATATATATATATATATACTTTATAAAAAACAAAACCTTACATGATGATCAAATTCCATACTATTGCTAAACACATTAGTAACATGACTATCAGATCCAATTTTAGATGTCTGCATTGAAAAATAAGGTATTGTGTTAGCTAATAAAATAAGGATATATTTTATAGAAGTATCGAACCTTATGATGATTAACAAATTGCTCAACTGCGGTTATACGACTCTGAAAATCCCGTTGCATATCAGAAATCTTCTTTAAAAGCTCTGGTACACTCAAACCTTCTTCAACATCATGGTGAACATCTGGTACACTCAAACCTTCATCAACATCATGGTGAACATTGGTACGTACATCTACCTCACGATGAACCTCTGTGCGTACATGTGTATGAGAAACAACTGACTTGTGCTTAACATGTGACTTCTTTTTTTCGATGGTCCATCAGATGATGTACTTACCTTTGACACATTATTGAAATACTCTAAACTCATTCTCCACCACTTCTGTTTCATCTCATCAGAAGAGTAAGGGTACGGAGCCTATTTCTAACCTGAATTAGACAATCATAATCATTCTTTAAAAATGGGTTCCCATCACTCCATGCCACAACCCTAGGTATGACATTCTTTTCTTCAACCCACCATGTTTTTGAATTAGGATAGGTTTCCAATAACCATATCTAGAAACATAACGAAACAAAGGGAATTTACTAATCAACCGTATAAATTAAAAAACTATTATCAATTTAAATAAAGAACTTGACTAACCTTAAAGGCAAAAATAAAACCCTACAAAGTATATGTTGGCATGAATGTCGGGCCCATAATTGCAAGTTTTTTTAAATGACGTTCACGGTATTTACTATCATTATTGTATACCCTTTTGTGAAGCTATATCCACATGTACTCACCCTAGGGGAAATCATTCCATGCTAATAAATCATCAACTAGTCCTAAAAGCTCGTTTGCGATAACGTGTCTTAGCTCAAAACCTATAAAAACAAAATTTAACGCCAAAAGCAAACAAACACGGACATCATCATCATTAAATAGCTTGTTAAACTCAGTATGGTTATTGAGTAGCTTATTCAGATCAAGGCCCTTAACACTAGAATTTTTGGGAAATAAACACTCACGGAAACAAGAGTTAACTCCTTTCAAGTGGTATAACAAACAATCCTCGAAAAGAAAACCGGTAACCAAACAAAACTCACGCCTTCCAAACTCAATTGTGTTTGGCCCAATATCAAAGATAAAAGGAATATCAGTACTAGGATCTTTGACATTTCTTTGATGTTGTAGCAAATAGTTAATTAAATGGTTATCATGCTCTTGGGTTCTTATATCTAACCACTAACTAACAACAGTGCTTCTAAACTTTTTATAACGTTCAGGTTTGAAAGCCAACTTACTTCCTATTGTTTTCAGTAGATATAACCTACTTCTCGCACTGACTTTGGCATCATAAACCTAGATTGATTCAAAAATAATTATAAAACAACTTGATAACATTAAACATAAACTATTTATCTGAATTAAATCAAAATAAATTAACAAGTATTACCTCTAAGCTTGAACCCTCATTGGCCTTTATACGTGAACCCATATCGATAAATGTTTTCAGGAGATCAAACCCAACTATGAAACCCTCTTTAGTCGGACCAACCCTTAACGAAGTAAACCAGACTTTAAAAGTAAACCCATATTGGTAAGGGCTTACAACAATCAAACTTAACTATGAAACCTTTGACAGAATTAATCGGACCAGTGAAATGGTTTTGATCGGTTTGAGTATAGTGTGTGTTTTTTGAAATATTAAATGGTTTTGATCGATTTGAGTAAATGTGTGTGTGTTTTAGGGATTAGTGTGTGTAGTGTGTGTGTGTTTTGAGAGTAAAGTGTGTGTTTTTTTAAAATATTACGGTTACCAAGAAAATCTAAGTTATAGATTTTTTGTTCTTTCCCAAGGCAATAAAGCAAATAGGTATAAAAGTACGGAACAGTTCAGTCGAGCATTTGTAAGTTGATTAGCCGTCAGTCGAGCACTTGAGGGTTAATAGGACAAAAATAAGTGGGCGACTAATTAAGTTGAGCATTAGACACGTGTAGAAAAATAAGTGGAGTTGAGTAGTCGAGTAATTTGAGATGACCATATTAGGAATAAAATAAAAACAGGACTAATATGTGGAACTCAAAATACTTTTTGGCTCAAAACCGTATTTGTCTCACTAAAACCACCTCCCTATCCTCATAGAATTACATCTATCATTATTCGTGTTGGTGGTGATCCACTAGTCTTTTACAAATGATTTGATTGTTTATTAACATAACTTTGTTGTAGTGTCTCATGTGGGTACAAATCAAATCCGGTCGACATTCATTAATTATTACTTTTGGAACCCATAGTTTCAACACGTGTCTAATGTATATGGGTGAAATATTATTTGTAATGCAGTTAACTAAATAATATACATGTTAATACGGATTTTGGTTGGACTTATATCCTGTAATAAGGAGAACGTATATGTTGTAAAATTTAGGGTTTCGGTCGTAAAATCTCAATGAATTTTTCTAATATATTGATTAGGTACGTGAATTTTGAAAAAGTTGTATAAATGTAGCAAATTTTCATAAGTGTTCCAATCTGCATATTGAAAGTAGCTATGCATACACAATTAGCATTTATGAGTAGTGTTAGCATCTTAACTTGTATTTAACAATGATTTCGTTTTTAAGCTTGGTTTGGGGCGTGTGAAAAATCAAGGACGATGAATTTATCCTTTTAGTGTTTCTTGTTCCGTGATCCTTAAAGTTACAAATTTATGCATATAAAAATGGTAAAACAGGGGGCTTTTCAAAACTATTGATTTCTTAATCCCCTTAGATGAACGCTTAGCTACTTTTCGAAGTAATTAGTCTAAGGGGGTTGAAATTTTTGGTTTTCTAAGTGTGTAATTATGACATTGCGTGAGGACATGGCAACAGCTTAGTATGAGGGATTTTTATATGTGCTTAAACACATATCTTGTATTTCTTAATTTAGAGCTAAAAAGACCAATAATGATCAATAATGACATAAAATGCAGTGTATTTGTTTGTATTGTGAATTGTGTCTTGCAGGTAAGGATATATCAAAATTGGACAAAAACAAAGCAAAATGGACAAATCTAAGCACGAGATTGGAAAGAGTGCGAGAAAGCAAAGCCGAAGGAGTATTCATTTTTAATGGGCCAACCCGTACCCATTTCATGGGTCGGGTCTGCCCATTATCAATTGAATGATAAGAATTTAAGCCTAAATCCCTAAGTCTTATTTAACATACCAATCCTTTATCCAATCCATAATCCTTGGCATAATTCATTATAAAAAGCCCAATACCAAATCCATTTCTAAGGTCCAAGTCAAATGATAATAAAAACGGGTCAAAGGTACTGTTTACCTTTCCCTCCCACATTTACCATGCATCGAACTAACACAGGATTCATCCCTCACTCTCTCCACACTCTCAAATCCATCTAGAAGGCCTACGTGGCATAATGGGACATCAATCCTTGGACACGCTGGCGATCCTGAGCAATATCATTGGCTGTGAGACGTGCATAATGATCCAAGGGCTAAAAAGATGTATTGAAGGTTTGTTGCAAATCAAGGGCTATGATTAAAGCAAAAGGGACGCTCCTCAATCTCTAGAAGACTCCGCTCCTCTCTATAAATAGAGGCAGTTTCACAAAGTAATTGATATCTAGTGTAGGAGTAGTGTTAGTGTAGCTTTTTAACAGCTTATTAGTGTAATTTTTAGCTTATTGCATTTTTCTTATTGTAATCTTATTTTAAACAGCTTGTAATCTCTTTTGATATTAATAAAATTCCAAGTTTCATTTAAATTATGTGCTTTAAATTCTGTTTTACTCTTAAGCAATCATGGTTTAAATTTGTTTAGATATAAGCTAATAAGTTCATTAAGCTCTCTATAACTCTTAAGCTAGTTCTTATTCAGTTTAGCTTTCTAAAAGCCAAACTTAATAAGCTATTCACCTTAAATCCACTCAAAAAATGACAATAAGCTTTTGGATGATAAGCTAGAAATGGATGGGCTTATGGACTTTACTAGCTTGTTTTCAATAAGCTGGAGCTTGTAGATAAGCTCTTTTGAGCAATTTAGATCCTTGTTTAGCTGGGATCAAGGTACACTCACTATTACTATTTTCTAGCTTATTTTCTTTACAGCTTATTAAACTGCTTATTGTTTGCTTATTATAGTTTATTTGTGCTTATTCATTCTTGAGATGGCTTAATATGTTAGTTTATAGCTTAGTTTTATTTTGAAAAGAGCTTATTTGATTATGTTCATTTTCTTAGTTAAAACTACTTATTATTATAGCTTATTTGATAGTGCTTATTTTTCCTTATTTTGTGCTTATTTGTCATCTAATATCATTGAGTTTAATCTGTTTTCGATAATACATGATTAATAAGGTCTATTTTAGCTTAATGGTTAGTTTCATGTTTTTAAAGGGGTGTTTGGGTTAAGCATTCTTTATTAAGAAAAATAGTGTGAAAACTGTTTTTGGCACCCAAATAGATTTTCATAAGCTCTAAATTGGACTTAAGGTTAGTTTCCATAAGCTTAGAATATGTCTTGTCAAGTTTCTTAGTTGGTCTTTTTGAATACTCATGTCTGCTAGTTCATTGGGGGTTTTAATTAGCTTATTTGTTCAATTTATTAAAGTCATATTTGAGTTGTGGTTTTTATGTTCAAAATGGGTTGCATTAGCACCAATGTAAATCTGTTTTAGGGTCAATAGTTGTTAGAAAAGCATTTTAAACTTATTAGTTAAAATCAGTCTAGCCATAGTAGTTTTTAAGGGTCTAAATGTGCAGTTTATTTTAGATCAATTCCTAGCTTAATTTAGGTTAATCTTTGTTAAATTTAGCTTAATGTAGTATGGTCTTAATCTGCTTTAAGTCTTTTGTTTGATAAAAAGTGCTTTTAAGTCTTAATTTTAAGCTCAAAAGTGTCATTTCATTTCAAAAAGCCAAAAAGAAACTAGTATAGTCTGTCACTGTCATTTACCCTTTTCTAGCTTATTTCCTTAAATGTTTTGTTTGAATTTAGCTTATTTAAGTTTATTGATTTTAGTGCTTAATCCGTTTTTGGTTTGCAGCTTATTCTTAGTGCTTAATTGTCCTAAAATCTAGCTTAAAAAGTAGAAAAAAGTCCTTTAAGTCTTGTTTTTGTGCCAACTGTCTTACTGTTTTTTAATGCTTTTTAGCTTAATTTGTTTGCTTATTTTCAATCATTAGTGCATACTAGTCTTAAATTTTAGCTTAAGATTGTCAAAAGTCCTTTTAGTTGTTTTTTGAGTAAATTGTCTTAAGGTTTTTTGTAACTTTTAAGTTTATTCTCTTTCCTTAATTCCTATCCTTAGTGCTTATTAGTATTAGATTTAGGTCTGTTTTAGCTTATTTAATATTATTGTTGCTTATTTAGTTCAAAAAGTTCAAACAATTTTAGCTTGTTTTTAAAATTTTAAGAATTAGCAAACTATCACTTTTTAAGTAGCTTTTTTCTAGCTTATAATTAGGATCTGTCAAAAAGTTCATTTATTAAAGTTTTTTAGCTTTGCTTATTTTATAGCTTTTTCAAAAAGAAAATTAAAAAAAGGTTTTTGCAAAAAGGTAGGTCACAGGACTCGAACCTGTGACCTCCCTCACACAACACACACAACTTAACACTGCGCCCTTAGGTCTTTTTCATTCTAGTTTTGTTACATTTATTTCTTATAGGAACTTTCAGTTTTAGCTTATTTGCTTATTCGTATTTTCACAGCTTATTAGCTTAGGCTTATTGTCTCGTTTTTCTTTGTAAACTTCAAGATTAATGTCTAGTATTTTTATAAATTTTTATAAATTTTTAGGATTAAGTTTAGTATTTTTAATTTCATTTTTAGTATTATTTAGTTTAAAAAATAGTTTTAAAATTAAAAAAATATTTTCTGTGTTTTAAAAATTAGATTAATGCATTTTAGTTTAGAAATTTGCAATTTGAGTTTTTAGAGTTTTAATTTGTCATATTTAGTTAAATAGTTAGTTTAATTTAGTTTTTATTTGTTTTAAATGTCATTAGATTTTTAAATTGCTTTAATTTCTAGTTTAAGCGTACCTTTATGTGCTTTACCAAAACTTATATGACAATCAAGCTCGATTTATAACATGAACGTAGAATTTCCATCCACCTCTCACCGAGGAGAACGATACCCGTGTTAATTACTTATTATTCTTTCCTAAGAATAATTTGTCTGATACTTTGTGCTTATGTATTAATGTATTATATATATATTATATATATATATATATATATATATAGTATATATATATAATATATATATATATATATATATAATATAATATTATATATATATATATATATATTATTGAGGGTTATTTGTTTGATACGTATCTTAACGATAATATCACACACACTAGTTTATAAAGGTTTTTAAAAGAAGTTTAATCATGGGTATAAAATTGTATAAACTTAACAAACATGGTATAAGTCACTCTTTTTTTACGAAACGAACAATCAAATCATAAACCTGTAATAACTTGGGTAAGTTTATAAGAGTTTTGTAACACCCTTAAATCGGGTCGCAGCGAAATAATGTGGCCGGGAGCGTTACATCATATATCAATAGTACAAGATATAAGAACGCCCTATATATGAGGAGTCGGTTTGTAGTGAGAAACAGGATATATGGCGCGGCTCACAGGCTTACGCTGGGGTGACAGAACGATCAATAGGGGTGGCTATATGCAAGCGGGCGGAAAGGTTTTGCTAGCGCGTGGTATGCGGAAGGTTACGGCTGTTGCGAGCAAAGTATAGAGTGGCGAGAGAGCGGGCGTGTTGGGAAGAGTGTGCGCGACGGGGCGCGGTGGAGAGAGGTATCTGAGCAGCCGCACCGAGAGTCATTAGCGCTCACATCGGAGCGAACAGGAGTTTGGCTTGGAGACACTACTACAAAAAGAGGCTAATGCAACGAAAAGTTTGCAACGGTATATTTTCGTTGCAAATTTGCAACCGTAATGCAACGAATTACCAACCGATTAGCAACGACGAAGAAAATGGTTGCAAATCCGTTGCAAAATATAAACTAATTTCTTTTATATATATTGTTATTTTTTCCGTTGCAATTCCGTTGCTAATAATACAAAGGAAAAGCAACGAAAGACAAAATATAAGTCTAAAAGAAATTACAATTTATTTTCCGTTGCAATTCTGTTGCAAATTTTTACAATTGCAATGGAATTGCAACCGAACGATTAAAAGTGAAACATGAAAGAAATTATCATTTGTATTATGTTGCAAGTCCGTTGCAAATTTAATTAGCAATGGAATTTCAATGGAAGAACAAAAAAATTATAAAGCTAATTTGAAAGAAATTATTTTTTCCTTTGAAAGTAATAAAAAATTGCAGCATAAAAATTATAATCTATTTTCTGTTGCAATTCCGATGCAAATTTTCATAGTTTGCAACGGAATAGCAACCGAAAGGCAAAAGTGAAATGGAAAATAAGTATTACGAAGCTTAGGTAACACTTGAACAAACCATCTTTGTGATGTGTGGAGTTACTACGAGTAACTTTTAGTTATACATGAGATGTTCAACGGATGAGTCCGAGATTTATGTTATACATAGGCTATGTCAACAGAGGAGTCCGATGACACTCTCTATCTTATCATTATACATTAGATTCAAAAACGGTATTGATTCGAGATGCAATCGTTGTACATAGAGATAAGTTCAACTGTGGAGTGTAGGAGGGCGGAGAAGTATCATATCGTTGGTGGAGCATGTGGAGGAATGAGTGGCTCACGAACGGAGTATATTATTTTAGTGACCGAGACCTAATATAATTATGAACGAACTTCCATTGTTCGACTCAATATTTTGAGGCTAACAAGATGTTATTGTTGTACATGAGATGTTCAACAGATAAGTCGAGATGGTATCGTTGTACATGAGATGTTCAATGGATGAGTCGAGATGCTATCGGTATACATTAGATGCTTAACGGATGTGTCGAGATGCTATCATTGTACATGAGATGTTCAACGGATGAGTCGAGATGCTATTGTCATACATTAGATGTTCAACGGACGAGTCAAGATGCTATCGTTGTACAAGAGATGTTCAACGGATAAGTCGAGATGCTATCATTGTACATGAGATGTTCAAAGGAGGAGTCTAAATGCTATCGTTATACATTAGATGTTCAACGGATGAGTCGAGATGCTATTGCTGTACATGATATGGATGAGTCGAGATGCTATCGTTATACATTAGATGTTCAACGGATGAATCGATACACTATCGTTGTACATGAGATGTTCAACGGAGGAGTCGAGATGCTATCGTTGTACATGAGATGTTCAACAGATGAGTCGAGATGGCATCGTTATACATGGGCGGTATAGAATCTGAGTTTTAATTGTCACGTATTTTAAAAGCATGTTTGATGATTAAATTCAGATGGTCACGTACTACCTAGTACACACTTAACCTTATTTTATAACCTAATAAGGGATAGGGATGGAAATGGGGGCGGGTTTGGGGCAAGGCGGCCATCCTCATCCCCAAACACCCATAATAAAGTAGAACATGCCCTTAGGACAGGATCGCATTAGATGCTCCCCATCGCCTGAGATGAAGACCTCATCAGAGACTTTGATGAACTTATCTTCGACAAGAATTGACTTCTGTACATGCTGGACAGAAACTGAGGCCCTTATACTATGTATGCTTCACATGCTCTTTGACACATGAGGAAACGCATATCACGAAAGACTTGAAGGTATATCCAAATTATTGTGACATGTGCACATTACATGCTCCCTGATACCTAAGAAACGACCATGTCGTCAGAGGTCCAAAGAAAATGTACGTCATCACACCACACAAGCACTATATGCTCCCTAGTACTTGAGGAGAACGACTCATCAAGAACTACGAAGAGCAAATATGCAAGCAATAATCCATCACCCTGCATCCAAAAAGTGGAAATCCTAGTCCTCAGGCCAAGCACGCATTACATGCTCCCTGATACCCTGAGGAAAATATTTTGTCAAATACTTAGAAGAAAAACCAATCTTCAAACAAAATCTAAATCCTCAGGTAAGACACGCATTACATGCTCCTTGATACCCGAGGAAAACACATCATCAAGAACTTCGAAGTACATACCTTTAAGCAAAAGCCAAACACAATACATGTCAAACAGGGAATCAAACTCCTTAGGTTAGGCACACATTACATACTCATTGACACCTAAGGAAAAACATCTCCCAAAGGACTTAAGAGCACATACGAGTAGAGAAAATATAGACCACGATGAGGCAATTTCAAAAGAACAAGCTATTCAAGAACATTATATAATTTTATAACTTACTATTTACATAGTGGTGGAAAGCAAACGAGCAACAAGCTGCGCCGCTAGCCCTTTTTGGATTATAAAGCTAATATATGGAAAACCACATTTATGGATCTATGTGTCATAACATTAATGTTCATATCCCATTGAACTCTATTAAGTAGCTTCACTGCCTCAGGTGTAAGGAAACCAAACGTATCAAATGCAAAAGGAATAAACACGTGTTAATTTTCAATGCAGGCTTTCTCGTGTTTTGTTACTTTGCATGGGGCGGCTTTCAAAGCAGCCTAACCCACTGTAAAACCCTGACTTTCAAAGCATCATGACCCATTGTAAAACCACGCAAAAGAAATAAACCATTTCACTAAAAAGGGCACTCGCCAATGTTTGTTAGGCTTTGGAGGTGGCGGTGTCCTTACTAATGAAATAACTAAAATCAAAGCTTGGAATCGTATCATGTAGACAAGTCAAAGCAGAAACATAATCATCATCCATACCACATATGCCACTGTTACGTAAGATATGGTCATGTAACACCTAAGATTAGGCCCTCGAGGCCACAAAAGCATAGGAAGAAGCCGTTTTTCCCGAGTACAACCCCAAACCACCAAGACGAATGGGTAAAGAAGCAAGCTGCCACTGTAAGTCTCCAAAGAAAGATCCTCCACAAACCACTATATTCTCGATTGATCCACGCAAATATTTGTCAAAAAACAAGGCTGCCTCCTCCATGTGTATAGGTTGACAAGTCCTTAAACCAAAAAAGAGTTTGAAAATACCCTTACATGATCGAAGCAAAAGGAGCTCACTCTGTGGGTCATGTAACTGTGAGAGAAGACTCATCAAATCAACAACATTCGTGGCTCTTCTCATAGCCATCCCCCTTATAAAATCTGAGTCTCTACTAACAACTCCCCCAAGAAGCTTCACACCTAAAAACAACCTTCAAATATTGGCAGGAAATAAACCCTCATGAAGCTTTGCACCATTACACGAGGGCCAAAATATCTCTGTTTTCTAGATATTAAGTTCAAGACCTTAACCTTGACCACTCACCTTTATAATGTCTAGCACACGCGCAACCTCTTCTGAATCTCCAATAACGATTCCATCATCAAGATACCATGCATTAAGAAGAAACTTGCAATTGTCTATAATCTTATGTACTAGCGGGTGCAATACAAAAGCAAAAAGAAGAGGTCCCAACGGGTTATCTTGTTGCACCCTAGTGGCAGACCAGATATGTGTGTCTCCTATATGAGATAAAAGCGGTTATAGAAGAAAAATAAAAACCAATGGTGGAATATGAGGATAAAAGCACACATCGGACGTAATAATTGTATAAAAAACGTTTACACCTTTCTTAAGAGTTATTGAAAGAAACTAACCCGTCAATCAGACGAGTTTGACAATGTGTACCACTTCTACCGAGTGACGTAATATAAATCACTTCTTCGCAATTCAATTGTTATTTATTAAGTTTTATAATTTTGTATTCCTTTTTTTATAATTCAAAGTTATGATTTTTAAAAGGTATTTTTATACTTATTTTAGTAGGGGTGGCAGTTCGGGTCGGGTTTGAGTTAGCGGGCCCGGGTTGACAGGTTAGCGGGTCAGAAAACCCCAACCCAAACTTGAACCTTTTAAATAATATGGTCAGGTACGTCAACCCTAACCTGCTTAAACATAACCCGAACCTATGCAGTTATCTCGGTCAGATTTCAAATATCGTTCAAGGACCAAGATTTGAAATAATAGTTATCGCGGTGAGATATCGTTGAGATATCGGTTTTTATATTATCTAGAATATTAAATATATATATTAAAATCATAAAAGATTAAACATAAAACATAGCATAAAAGTGTCAAACGGAATTAAATTAAAATCATAAAAGCTTAAACAAAACACATAGCATAATAAACCGATTAATAGTTAAGCTCCTAACACTTTAATCACTTTTTTTTATTCATAAGTCTAAACATGAAACAAAAGTAAAAAAAGTATAATAAAATTTACTCATTTACTTCTCTTTTTCTGCATGTGATGCCACCTCACAAGTACCTATTTAATAGTTAAAAAAAACTAGCCACGTGAGATGCATAAGGCTATACACTAGTATTATATATTTTATAATTTCACTCTCTCTCTATCTTTATCATCTTCCAAAAAAAAACTCATCACCATTTTCAGATCTACTTCAATGTTTCTTCTTTCTATTCTATGTAACACGACTTTTCATTCAAGGTACACAATCGTTGACCGAAAAAAAGAAGTGGTCTGCCAGAAAAAAGAAAAAAAAGGTCCAAAAACGAGATTTTCTTTATCTCACCGGGATACGATATCAAAATCTCGGCAATATCTAGTCCAATATCGCCGATAATTTCGGTTCCGATATTTACCACCGAGATTTGGAACCGAGATTTTTTCTAGGTCCGAGATCCGAGATCTCGACGAGATTAACTGCCCTGACCCGAACCTGACCCATTTAACCCATATATATACTTCGGTTGGTGAGTTAAATAGCTTACACATGTTGAATAGGTTGAACGGGTTTTGGGTTGACCCATTTAACCCGTGTTATATACAAAAGTTAGCACATTATACGAGTTAAACAGGTTAAACGAATATGTGGGTCGACCCGGATAACCCATTTAACACATATGATAAAAAATAAATAATTTTAATCTAAGAAAAAAATATTTAATGGGTTGACGGGTCGACCGCTTAATTTATTCCAACCCGAACATGACATGTTTAATAAATGGGTCAAAAATTGCCACCCATAATTTTTAGTATAATTATAAAATTTTGTGTCCACATTAGAAATTAATGAAATTTAAACTCCCGCTCAGTTTTTTTCATCTCTCCCGCCCATCTTTTCACCAAAATCAAAACCCTCATCAACATCCCTCTAATTCATAGCACCCTTTTTTTTCTTTTTCACTTTCAGCTAAAAAGACACACAGAAAAACAACTACTTTTCTTGCTCATTCTACACGGGTTCCTTACAAATTCACCACTAGTAATGTATGTAAACATCATCAACATAATTTCATATCAAACTCCATGTTTTCGGCTCATTTCCCTACCACCGATAGTACCACCTTCTGGACGCACCCCATCCGCCTGCACCCACCAAAGCTTTTTTTTATCCGGTAATTATTTATTTTGTTTTCAACATTCGAGCTATGTGAACTTGTGCATCAGTGTATAATATTTATTTTTGTGTAAATGTATGGTGTATTCAGTAACCTTGATAGATCTGAAGTGTTGGATTAGGAATTACATATCTTTTGTATTATTAGTACTTAATTTTACTTTTTGGGTCTTATCTTAACCATTAGGTCCCAATTTTGACTTTTTAGGTTTACATTTGACTTTTCATTGATATATATATATACATCCTTAACAATTTGAGCTAGTTCCTTAACAGAAATTGATATACCTACTTAACATGTGTATATTTGTCTTGCTTTGTAAGGTATGAATACCATACTTTTGATAATTTCTACAAAAGCTGATGAAAAAAATCAAAGGGAATTAATTCCTTTATGTTTTGTATATATTTGTAAAAGTTTAGGGACTTAATTCTCAAAACTTTTAAAGAAACTTGTTGAAATGCTAAAACATAGATGGATGATTAATGCATATGAATTAAGTTAAGTCATATGTTATTTTAAATTCCGTCATTATATTTTCAAATTTTGAATTCCAATGGCTAATTTTTCGTTATAAATACCCTCACCATCTCCTCATTATATCACACAACTTCTTAACTATCTCTCTCAAATGGAATCCAATTTCAATAAAGAAAATGAACCATGGGAATTCAATCTAGATATAGATGATTCTAATCTCCATTTAACACCCGTTGTGTGTTCCTCTAGTAGCACACATGTTGAACCATCTCCTTACACCCCAAATCCAGTTATGATAATACCCGGTCCTACGGGTATTGCTTAGCTCTCTAGTAGCACACGTGTTGAACCATCTCCCTCAACCCCAAATCCAGTTAGGATAATACCCTGTCCTGCGGGTATTATTTAGCAAGCCAAGCTGCTTAAAGAAAGGGATATTCTTCTTGGTTGGGATGGGGCAGTAATGTCGACACAAGAATATATGCAGAAAGTTGTTGAGGATGTGGATGAGGATGATGATTTTAACAGTGGGGCGTGGGTTAGCGACACTAACTATGTGAATTTATTTGGTGGCACTGTAACTGGATGTTTAGGAGACATCGACAACTTTCTAAAAAAGGGAAAACTTGAACAAGTTGTTATAATAGTGAAGTCTTGTTCTCCGAATATACTTGGCGATCTAATTGTGACTCTGAAAGATCTATCATGTACAATACCTGGAATAATACATTACAAAGTCCTTGATGTGGGTATTTATGGAAATGATATTACTGTAGTGTGCTATGATACAAGCTAATGTCTCTATTTTTACTCCTAAACCATCACATCATTAACTTAACATTACAATGCGAAATGTGATTAAGGTTTTTCGTAAAGATACAGTTCTTGGAAGTGGCAGTGGTTAACCTTAACATTTATGTAATGTTTTTTTTTATTATAATGTAATGTTTTTTATTATTTATGTAATGTTTTTATTATTAATGAAATTTAAATTTGATGATAAAAAAAATGAAGGTCGCCTCATAGTGGCACTAGGTCGCCTGTAGGTCGCCAGAGAGAGAAAGCTGATGTGGCGTCAAAAAATATAAGTCAGGACCTAGAACGATAGTGGGTAGCCTAACGTATCTACGAGCTTCTTAGGCTCCCCACTATGGGGTGGTCGACCGACTCGGTCGCCGTCGACTGGAGTCGGTCGCCCTCATAGTGGCGAGTCGGTCGCCGCTCAGGTCGCCGAAGACCTTTACATACCTTGGTCGTCCTCATGAAAATTCTCGACCGAGAGAAATAGAATTAAAAATGTTATTTTTTAACTTTTAATAAAAAAACTTTTTATCTTTAAAATTTTAAACCCTTTAACACTATAAATAACTACTTAATTTACCATTTTATACATAATTATATACACTTTCATCCACTTTTTTAAATGGCTTGTTCGCTTCCACATACCGACTCTGAAGTCGAAGCTTTGGTTCAAAAACTAATTGACGAAGATAAGGGTCGTTAGAACGTGATTCTGGATTTAGCCTTGCAATTTGAAAATTCATGCAAAGTTAAAAACGATCTTAGAAATGCTTACGAGAAATGTACTGACATTTCATAAGAGAGCCGTGCTTTGATCGACAGTTTCTTAAAAGAAGGTTCTGATAAAGGTTACGAGCTGAATCTTTCTATGTATGGAAAGGCAGCAAAACTAGAAAAATAAATGGATGCTAAGTTAGCTTGGCTACTGGAAAAATACTACTACCGCTCACAAGTAAGTGTAGGTTGTTGTCTATTCACAGATGATTTATATCTTACTGAGAAAGAGCTACATCAACTACATCTAGATGAAGAAGCCTTAAGAGAAACACTAGAAGAACAAGCAATGGATGCAAAAGCACGAGAGGAGAAGATTAGGCAAAAACAAGCTGATGATGATGAATTCTTTTTGGAATTTGGGATGGTGATAATTGATTCAGATTACGAGTCATCAAATTAATAAACTAGGAACTATTTTAATGTAATGTTTTAAATGTTGTTTTAATTTAATGTTTTAAATAAAGTATTGTTATTTTAAATTCCGTTATTATATTTTCAAATTTTGAATTCCAACAGCTAATTTTTTGTTATAAATACCCTCACCATCTCCTCATCATATCACACAACTTCTTAACTATCTCTCTAAAATGGATTCCAGTTTCAATAACAAAAATGAACCATGGAAATTCAGTCTAGATATAGATGATTCCGATCTCCATTTAACACCCGTTGTGCGTTCCTCTAGTAGCACACATGTTGAACGATCTCTTTACACCCTAAATCCAGTTACGATAATACCCGGTCCTACGGGTATTGTTCAGCTCTCTAGTAGCACACGTGTTGAACTATCTCCCTCAACCCCAAATCCAGTTACGATAATACCCGGTCCTGCGGGTATTGTTCAGCAAGCCAAGCTGCTTAAAGAAAGGGATATTCTTCTTGGTTGGGACGGGGCAGTAATGTCGACACAAGAATATATGCAAAAAGTTTTTGAGGATGTGGATGAGGATGATGATTTTAACAGTAGGGCATGGGTTAGCGCCACTAACTATGTGAATGCATTTGGTGGCACTATAACTGGATGTTTGGGAGACATCGACAACTTTTTGAAAAAGGAAAAACTTGAACAAGTTGTTGCAATAGTGAAGTCTTGTTCTCTGAATATGCTTGGCGATCTAAATGTGACTCTGAAAGATATATCAGGTACAATACCTGGAACAATACATTACAAAGTCCTTGATGTGGGTAGTTATGGAAAGGATATTATTGTAGGAGCTGCTATGATACTAGCTAATGTCTTTGTTTTTACTCCTAAACCATCACATCATTACCTTAACATTACAATGCGAAATGTGATTGAGGTTTTCCGTAAAGATACAGTTCTTGAAAGTGGCAGTGGTTAACCTAAACATTTATGTAATGCTTTTTTATTTTAATGTAATGTTTTTTTTATTATTTATGTAATGTTTTTATTATTAATGAAATTTAAATTTAAGTTAAAAAAAATGAAGGTCGCCTCATAGTGGCACTAGTTCGCCTGTAGGTCGCCGGAGAGAGAAAGCTGATGTGGCACTGGAAATTGTAGGTCCGGACCTAGAACGATAGTGGGTAGCCTTATAACTTCTCTTTGTTTTTTTGTAGTCTGCATGTTAGTCTTAATTTTATATAAGTCAAACAAGAATGTTATCAGTCCTATTAGTCGTAAGTAGTCTTGTTAAGTAATAGGCTAATCGAGTTAAATGGGCTTGGATTGTAATCTAATATTATCCATGTTTCAGGCTCAAAGCCCAAGATAAGCCAAGCCCGACCCAAGTTTGAAAGCCCACATGCCACTTATGGCTCAAGGGTATAAATAGGACCCTCTCCACACCTGGAGAGGGTGTTGGTTACCATTTCTTACACTTGTGTGTATGTGTAATCTTCCACTCTCTACTTTCTCTCTCTAATAAATCTTCTATTTTTCCTTTCTCTCTTTCTAGCTTATTGCTTATTGGTATGGCTTATTGGTGTGATATGGGTTAAGTTTTGGGATAACATTTGGTATCACTCGCCACGGGTGGGTTTAGTGTTTCCTTGTGGTTTGTGTTTGAGCTTTTTAAGTCGGCTTATTTTTTTCTTCTTTTCCTTATTTTCTGGCTTATTCGTGTCCATATAATACACGTTTTTACTTCATAACAATTATTTGGGCTTTGTGTCAAAATTGATTTTAGGCTTTCTGATATGGCATAAGTTGTTAAACAGTTTTTTTTGCAAAACGAATCGTGGTTTCTTATGTTTGTTTTTGTTGAGTTTTATTCTTTGTCGAAGTTTATTAAGGTTTTAAACTACACATAGATTTTGTTGTTTTAAACTCATTTTCGTTAACTTTTGTCAAGAAGAGACAAGATCCACGATTTGTGAAAGAAGTACGATAGTACAACAAAAGTGAAACCGAACAACCCATTTGCCCTTGTAAACCGAACAACCACAAGATCTTGTAACCGAACAAGTTGGAACCGAACAACTTGGTACCGAATAACTCATTGTCTTGTGTGGAACCGAACAACTTGAATCAAACAACCATTGTCCTTTTGGTACCGAACAACTTAAACTATTTGTGGAACCGAACAACCTTGAAACCAAACAACAACTTGAACCGAACAACCTTGCAAGCCGTACAACCTTTGAACCGAACAACTTAGTTTCTAAGAGGAACCAAACAACTTTTAACTATTACAAACCGAACAACTCACAAGCAAGTCGAACCGAACAACTTGTTTCATGTGTGCACCGAACAACTCATTTTAAGTTATTTCGGGTTTTACGGTTTCGAGTGACGGATAACTACGGGTCTTCTAACTTATACCATTGTGATCGTGAGCTCGTTTTGATCAACGTGGTATATTGATTTTCTACCGACGATAACCGTATGAGTTAATAACATCAAAAATAGAAATGTTTACATTTTCAATATTTCAAACGAAGAAGAAACAGATTAGGAGGGAAAAATATTTTTTATTTGCTATAATTCCAATTTTACACCTTTGGTCCTTGGATTTCAAGTTAAATTCACCATTCGTCCTTTATTAGCTTATTTACCCTTATTGTTGAAACAGTTTTACACCGCTAGTCCTCTAAAGTGAATCGTTTGTGCACCGTTTGTCCTTAATTGAGTTTTGATCAACCGTTAATCATTTCAAGCTCAAAGTTTGTGCACCGATCATCATTTTTAGCTCATTTTTCGCCAACAAAAACTCACGCACTTCAATTTTAACAACGATTCCGACAACAATTAATCATTCGTTCACGGTTTCTTCTTGATTTTGTAAAATCCCGCGAAAGATACGATTCTTTTCTCGGTTTTAATCAAAGATTTGTAAAATCCCGTGAACGTTAATTGATTTCAATCTACAACAATAATCACTTTACCTAATTAAGATCCGATATCCATTCACAACTTCATCAAAATGTCAAATACCAATATGCAAACTCAAACATCCAATGCTCTTCATAATGCTATCATGGAAGCGGGTGGCAAAGATCGTCCACCAATGTTAGCACCGGGTAATTACGTTCAGTGGAAATTGCTTTTAGGGTATATAAATAATAATATAATAAATACTACTACTTATATTAGCCAAACCAAATCAAGTGACCATTGAAAAGGTTCAAAGAAAGAAAATCAATAAAATCCGAGTAGTATACGATATTCTCGGGTTGTTTGTCCCAACGAGGAATACAATGGAAAGTCGAGAGTCGGTTTGATATATGATGTTTGAATGACAAAGATTTTTGATTGGTTTTCTAAATCTACGGGAAAATTAATGCAATCTACACTAAAAACAATTAAGGCAACACAAATTTAAACTAAAAACGCAAACTGGGAATCCTAAAAACGCGTCTAAATTATCAACTAATTCAAATTTTAACCCTACACAAGATTTTTTTTGTATGTAAACCTCAAAAATGACAAAAGAAAATTTTTTAAAAAAAATTAGTATTTTTTTGACTTTTTAATGATTTTTTATGAATTAAAAACCTATTTAATCTATTTAAAATTCTAAAAAATGACAAATTAATACCTAAAAATTCCAAAAAATGATTTTCTACTTTAGAAAAGTCTAAAATGTGATAATAACTAATAAAACTATTTTTAACTACTTTTTATAATTTAAAACTAATTTCTATACTTAAATTAAAAAGCTAGAAATGAAATTTAAAATCTAAAAATGATGAAAATGATTTTAAACTTTGTAAAACTCAAAATATTAATTCTAAAACTAAAAACTATTTTTTTGTATTTTTCTGAATTAATTTACTATTTTTAAATGACTTTTTAAAATTTTAAACTACGAAAATTGATAAAAGATAACAAATGAGTTTGGAAAATTCTAAAAAATTGCTGAAAAGTCCTAAATGATGTAAGGAAGCCAGGAAAAATAAAATTAGCCACATAGCTCAACACATAAGCTCAAAATAAGCACCAATAAGCTTCGAAGTCTAAATATGAAAATGTGGTAAACTCTAGAAGATGGCCCTATCTGGTGCTGATGGTTAGTGTGTGTGTTGTTTGGGACGTGTGTGTGCAAAGGGAGAGGTCACAGGTTCGAAACCTGTGGCCTCTTTCTTTTTTACAAACATTTTTTTTTGAAAATTCTTTTTGCAAACTTGTAAAATAAGCAAAACTAACAAAGTTTAAAAAGTGACTTTTTATAAAACTTAAAATTTAAGCTGAAATTTGGCAAAATAAGCTGGCAGAATTGGTTTTTTTACACTAAGGAAAGAAATGCTTAAACTTTTTGATATTTTTAAACACAAATAAGCAACACATGAGTCAAATAAGCTATAAGATATAAAATCCTAACCCTAATAAGCAAATGTGAACCAAAATAAGCAAGGGAAACAAGCAAATAAGCAAAATGCCAAAACTAGCAATCGAAACAGCCACAAGGGCATTTTCTAGCTTATTTTTAAGCTAGAAGATGGATCCTTATGGTTATATGGCTTATACCAGTGAAAAGTTTGAACAATAAGCTTTAATAATCAGCAAAGAAAATTGAGTTTGAAATTCAAATAAGCAGTTAAAAAGCTAAGTGAAAAGTGCTTATCTACTCAGCAGCTACTGAGTTTAAAAACAGATTTTTGCCAATTTTAAAACACAAATTAAGCTCAAATAAGCTATTGGAAAAAGCTAAAAAGCACAAAGAGATTAAGTTTAGAACCCATTAAGCACATAGGAACAAAAATTAAGCAATTTGAATCACAAATAAGCACTGAAAAAGCAATCACAAAAAGGCTAAAATGCCTAGGTGCAGGGCAATGATTTTCAAAAGTAGCAATTTTAAGCTTAAAATAAGCTAGCAAACAGAGCCTTATGACTATGAAACATACAAACATATTAAGATTGGACCTCAAATAACTTATAACAAGAATCAAAAAGTATTTTGAATATCAGAATAAGCCATAAAAAGCAAATGAAAAAGCTACTTTGTAAACAAAAAAGACACTTAGTAAAACTTGACAGATTTGAACCAAAACTTAACTAGACTTAAAGAAACTTAAACAAAACTTTGACTCTGCATTTGTAAATTAAAAACAAGTCTAAAACTATGCTTAAAGTATCTTTTCAAAAGCTTAATCAAATAAGCACTTAAATTTGTTTTTAAGACCACAGATTTAAGCCTCTTATAGAAAAAGCTTAAAAACAAGCTTTGAACCTCAAAATTTCTTTAAAACAGCTTATTAAGACTTAAAAATGCTTGCCAAAGTTAGCCAAGTCACCCAAACCAATTTTGACACTAATTTGACCCATTTAGCACCTTATGCCAAACACCCCTTTAAATTCT
>BQNB010021883.1:4501-19000 GCA_026074375.1 Tanacetum coccineum | reverse complement strand
TAATTAAACTAATTAAAATTAAACCTAAAACTAAATTAAATTAAATTAAATAACTAACTAACCTAACTGGCAAGGACTAACAGTGAAAAGGACACAAGGACAAACGGGGTAACAGGCTAACTAACCACAGGGACTAACTAAGTTAACCATAAAAGAGGAAATTACACAAATGGTCCCTGAAGTGGACCCCGATTACAAGAAGGGTCCAAAGTGCTTATTAGCAAAAAGCTAAAGAAGCAAAGTTGTAAAGGGGCTTAAGGGGAATATTTTTAATAAGAGGCACAAAAGCTGAAACTCACTTAATAAGCCAGAAATGTGGCTTATTGGACTGACAGAAAGCTAATAAGCTTAAAAGCTTATTGAGCTTTTTCTTGGAGCTTAAGAGCTCAAAATAAGCTACAACTGAGGGAATAAGCTAACAAACCTAAGTGAGACCTAAATAAGCTAAGGGAACCTAGATTAAGCCCTAAAATAAGCTGATAAACAATTAAGCTATGTGACAGTTTTTTATATAAAACAGAAAAAGTGCTACTTTAAGCCTAGAATGAGCTAAGCTAAAAAGGGAAATAAGCTATAAAATCTTGGGAGCTTAAAGGACTACTTATAGGCTACACTAAAAAGCAAAAAGTCCTAAGTACTTAATATCTAAATAAGCTAGAAAATGGGGCTGAATATGGTGCTCAGCACCAGGGTAGCTGCCAAACAGTGGCTGAAAGGCTTTTTGAGCTTATGCAAATAAGCACAATTGTGCTTTTTAGCCACAACCAACCCCAAACAGATTTAGAGTGGTGGTCAATGAGCTTATTTCCAAAATAAGAGGGCTTAAGGATCACTGGATCCTGCTGATTTTTAAGCTCAAAGGTCAAGGTTTTCAAAAAAATGCATAGGCCACACTTTGACTTAATTTGTCAAAGTAAAGAGGGCAGAACCAAAGGACTTGGTAAATGTGGCTAGAAACAACACAATAAGCACACAAAGAGTGTGCTTAAGCTGCATAAGCAGCTTAAGCCTTTAAGCTCAAGTTGGCTTATTCAAATTTTGACAAAAAACCAAAAGGACTTAAAAACTTATTTTAGAACTAAAAGTGGTGATGTAAGTGGCTAGATTAACCCCACACACTCAGCCTAAAATGGCTGAGTGCTTGTGACCCATTCCATACCCCAAATGACCCATTTTCAGGTTTTCCCAAACACCCCTTTAAATAAGTAAAACCCGTTTTTACTTGAGTTAAGTTAAAGTAAATTAAGGGTAAATGATATTAATACTAGTGTGATTGTTAAGTAACAAGAAAAACACAATTTTCTTCACAATTTAAACACGAATTCAAGAGTTGACAGTTGGAAAATTTAAGAAACTTAAGATAGACTTTAAACTCGAATTAATTTGCTGAAAATAACAATATTACACTAAAAAGTAAGCTGAAAGCTTAAGTTACAATTATAATTAAAAGTTAAGTAAAAAAATGCTAAGTTAAAACTTGTGTCTTCGGCTTGTCTTTTTTTCTTGCTTTTATAGAAGTCTCAAGGCTTTCACAGCTTCTTTCTTTGTGTTTCTTGTGTGAGATGAAGCTCAGCAACAAATCCTAGCCCTCCATTTCTTTTGTGTTTCTTTTAAAACCAAATCCACCATTGATGTTGCTCGGGTTTGGTGAGATTGCCAACTTGGCAGGTTTAAAGGTTAGTGGATTGTGGGTTTAGGTTGGGACTGGGTAAACGAGTGTGTGGGTAAAGGAATGGAGTGGCTACATGTGATGGTGGGGCTTTTTAGGTTTAGGCGGGAAGGGTTGAGGGGGACGAGTTGTTATTGGGTAGCAGTTTTTTAAAAAGTTTCAAAAGGGCAAAAAGAAACCCCCAACTTCTAGTTACTTGCCACTCTTTTGTTTCTTTTCTTTTTTAGTTGTAAACAAGTTCGGAAATTGGCAAAAGCAGCCCTTGTGTTTTAAAAACAAAGAATTAAAGAAAGAATTGTGGTTTGGCAGTTTCAGCCCTTGGTGTTTTAAAAGGGAAAACAGTTTGTAAAAATGCAATTTCAGTCCCTAACTTTGTTTAAACCATTTTTCTTTATAAAACATGTTTTTAAAAATTACATTTTAAGTCCTTATGTTTTATAAAAATTGTTTTTGGGCCAGTATTGGGCTTGGGTTTGTGTATTGGGCCCAATTGGGTTTATTTGGGCCCAATAAGGTTTGTGGGCTTGTATTGGGCCCAATTGAGTGTGTCTGGGCCCAATAGGGTTTAGGCTTTTGTTATTGGGCTTTTTAAGGCCCAATAAGGTTTGGGTGGGTTTTGTGTGTACAATGGCTGAGATTGGCTTGTTCAAGGGCTAGGATCGGGCCTTCAAAGTCTTCATAGTCTCTGTCAATTGCACACAAATGGGCTGTTGTCATTGATTGAGGGCCCATTTGGTCTTCACAGTCTTCATTAATATACTATTGGGCTTTCCCGGCCCATCAGATGGGTTGAGATTGCAACCAATAGTATTCTTCAATTACGGCTCCGGTTTTGACTGTTAATTTGTTGAGTTGACTTTGACTTTGACTTTTCTGGTCTTTGGCTTTGATTTGGCTTTGTCCTTCACAGCTTTTCCATTCCGAGTCCAGTTTTGTCGTTTTGGCTTTGTTTTTCGTCCTTTTCTTGGTTATCCGTTCCTGCACAATACATTTAGCAAAACAAACAAGCGAGTATCTTGGCATTTTCAAAAGGTCCCGTTTTTGGTTATTTCAGCTCGTTTTTAAAGGTAAAAGGTATGTGTATTTAAGCACAATACCAAACTCCCCCATACCTACGGTATTGCCGTGTCTCACGCAATGCTATGAATAAGCATTACGAAAACTAAGATCTGACCATCCCCTCCGATCTACTAACTTTGAAAATAGCAAAGAGTTTGTCAAAGGAAAGAATCAATAGCTCGACAAATCCGATAACTCCATTATTTTTGTATGTACAATTGACAACTCTAATATTTTTTTGGAATTTGGATGGTTTGTCCTTTCTTATTTAACGTCACATGGGACATAGAGTGAGAAAACGTCCATAGAATGATCTAAACAGGATGTCCTGACGGAAAATTTCATTCTTCCCCCGATTTTTCACTAGGTCTTAAGCCAATCAATTAAACAGAGATCATTGTTCCGAATAAGTTTAGGTGTAAAGCCTCCCATACTTATGAACTGTGAACTTTTGAACTCCATACAAGGATAATTGATTACGTGTGTGTGCTTATTTAACTCAACCAAGCCAACTTATTCTCATAAGTCACCAAATGAATCCGTGACTCAAGCAACAATTTTTTAAGACTTTTGCAACTGATCTAAAGAACTTCAAGATTATTATTATTATTATTATTTTTTTTTTTTTTTTTTTTTTTTTTTTTTAACTACTATTAAAGCTAGTAATGCGTTGCTTAGTTTGAACACCTACCTAGGCCTCGCTCCCTAATAGGATATAACAACCCACATCGCGTGTACTTAGTTGAAAGAAAACTACCCCGTTGCTTAAGCGTAGTGGGAAATCAAATCAACACCTTCTTCTAATATGGCTAAGGATTAGTTGTCTTAAGTTTGAACCCCCTCTCTAGACCTTTCTTCCAAGTGAGATATCACGACACACCAAGTCCCTAGAAGTAAAGATGTCCCTTAGTTGAACCCCCACCTCGGGTTACGGAGTGGGATAATCACACAACACATACTTGCTCCATATAATCAAGTATGCTTTATTGGCATTAAAACCTTTTCAAAACTTTTGCTTTTAAAAGAATCAAGTCACAAATTTGAAGCTTTTCTGAAAACATCGGATTGACTAGCCGACTTGAATCGAACACGTATGATTAGGCGGATTAGAAGCTATGGGAGAAAAAAGAACACAAGTTTATTCCATATAAGTTTTTAGACGAATCTTGCTTACACATAAACTTATATTGTAACTCTATCATTTCTTTTCTCCGTTCTTCACTTAAGAATTCAAGCAATTCGTGAAAGCTTTGGCCTAAATGAACTAGCTAGGGCTCACCAAACGCCGATCGAGTCAAAAAATTTATTCTACTCTAATACTCTACCAACAAAACAAAAACACTTATTCTAATATTGAAAATTTTTTAAAATTTTTTTTTTTTTTTTTTTTTTTTTTTTTTTTTGTTTGCTAAAATTTGTGTAAAAACGTGATTACGTGATAACAACCGACTGCAGGCAAAAATCGAAGATTCCCCCCCCCCCCCCATACTAGAACTAAACATCGTTCTCAGATTTTCAAAGGGTTTCCTACGTACAATCTAAGGCCGTTTATGAAGTATTCCAAAATGATAAACGTTAGTCGATAAAATTTGGATACTGAATTCCCAAATTGGAGAGCTGAGGATGTGAAGCTCGAGTTTTAAAAAATGACAGAATCGAGAGCCTTCACAATCCGGGAATACCTGGACATACAAAGCACACAAAACACGGGCAAAACACGGGTAATGGAAAAAATGAAAGCCTTCTCCCAACAAAACACTTACAAGAAAACACTTATTTATTACTACTACTATGATAAGCGAGGGGTGGCCTCCCACGAAGCGCTTTTTTAGGGTCCGACGATCGACCCGTCCCCCGAATTTATTGGTCCATGGGAAACTTTGGAGATACCGGACAACCTCGTTGTACGTCCCCTCAAAAGTGATGTTTGGATACATGACCATTCACTTTAAAGTTGGGGCCAGGAGTTTTGAGATAGCTCGAACGGTGCCATAATAGTAGGAAAAACTTGACAACGGTGAATGTCCAGACCAACGGATTTCAATTTGCCCGAGAAAATCTTTAGTCTAGAATTTGAAGAGAGGACACGATCACCAACGTAGAAAACACGCGTTTTTTGATCTTAGCAATCGTGTATCCTCTTGGTTTTCTCTTATAGAATCAGAACGTTCTCGTAGGCCTGATCACGAAGTTCATTTATTCATTCAGTTGAACTTTCCTGTGAGCACCCGCTGTTGAATATCAAAATTTGTAAGCTTGAGAGCCCAGTAGGCTTTGTTCTCTAGCTCGAATCGTAGATGACATGCCTTCCCAGTACAGAACTAAAAAGGAAAACAGAAGAAACAAAATAAGCAATAAAAAAATATAAGATAAAAAAAAACAATACAACCATAGAAACATAAAATAATTAACAAAAAAATACAATAAAAACTAAAACCAAAGGAGGGGGGAGAGAAGGGGGGCGGGGAGTCGGGGGGGGAATGAAAAACGATCCATATAAAAGGTAGCAACAGAATAATACAAAAAAAGTAAAACTCAAAAAAAACAGATAGACAGAGATAGTACAACAAATCAAAACCTAAAGAACAACGAAAACTATTAAAAAAAAAATAAAGTAGAGATACCAAAAAACAAAACAAACCGAACAAAAAACACAGCATATATGAGTACAGACCCGAGGGTGTTTTTGTAAGCTGTGGCGTAAGGCCCATAAAGCATCATCTAATTTGTTCCGAAGGAGGCACGTATTTCTCCCCCACGGATTTCATTCAAGAATCACTTAATCCACGATTTGACCACCGTCAACTTCCCACTTGTTTGTGGTGATACGCGGATGGATAGACATGAGTTACTCCAAACTTAAGCATGACTTTGTAAATTGGTCATTGCAAAAGTGAGTTCCGCGATTCACTTATGATAGCTCGGTGCCACCAAATCGATAGAAGAGAGTTTTCAAAAATTTTACAGACGAACTCGGGCATCATTGGTGGGGACGCTTTTGCATTCGACCCATTTTGGACAAATAGTCAACAGCCACGAGTATGTACTTTGTTTCCTCTTGAAACAAACGGCCCCTAAAAACAATTGCCCCAGATTCAAAGATTACGCAAACTTGGATGGAGTTTTGTGGCATCTCAACACGTTGCGTAATTTTTCCTTGACTTGACAAAGTCACAACGGGACAAAGTCATGGGCATTCCTTTGTATTGGTAGGGCCATAGAATCCAGAATCAAAGATTTTTCTTCTGTGTAATTGGACAACCAAATTGTCCCCCCCATTAAGGTCCACTGTGGCAAGCTTTGAGAATGTCTAAAGTTTCTTGCCCCAGAACACAACGTCTAATCACTGATCAGCACAGATCCTTAAACTGGAAGGAACATCCAGAATAGTGTTTTGACAAAATCCTGTGAAGAAATTTATTTTTTTGTTGGGAATGTCATTCCCTTAATCACGAATTCCCCGCATGGTAATTTGCAAAGTCTTCCAAACCATGGGGTACTTTTGATCTTGAAGAGCAATGCGAACACCAAGAGTCTCGAGAGGAAATGCCTATCCTTGATTTTCTTGGTTTCTCCAGAGTTTGTCTTGAGCGGATTTTTCAAGTCTGACAGATGAACGGCGGCGAGATCTCAGCTCCGTTTTTTGTCTCGAATTTCAATGTCAAATTCTTGGAGCAATAAGACCACCTCATAGAGTCTTGCCCTTAGCAACCTTCTTGGCAAGAGATACATGATAGCAATAGGGTCAGTATACACATGCTTTTTGACATGACAAAGATATTGAACGAAACTTTCTCAAAGGCATACACAAGCAGCAAGTAAGATCTTTTTCTGTTAGTTGTGTACGTGATTTTGAGCCTCGTTCATAGTCTAGCTGATCATAGTGTACTAGGTTGAAAAAGTGCTTGTTTTATTTTTGTCTTTGCCGAGAGACTGCCCCAATTGCGAAGTCGCTAGCATCGCACATTAGTTCAAAGGGTAAGTCCCAGTCGGGAGCAATTAAGATCGGAGCCTCAGTCAATCTTCTTTTGAGTGTGTTAAAGGAATCGACACACTCTTCAGAAAAGACAAACGGAGTCTCTTTTTCAAGCAAATGAGTCATAGGACGGGCAATTTTCGAGAAGTCCTGAATGAATCGCCGGTAAAAACCGGCGTGCCCAAGGAAACTACGGACACCTTTGACTGAAGTCGGATGAGGGAGTTTAGCTATTACTTCGACTTTAGCTCTATCAACCTCAAGTCCAGACTTAGAAATTTTATGTCCGAGAACAATGCCTTCCTTTACCATAAAATGGCTCTTTTCCCAGTTTAGAGACAAATTGGTGTCTTCACACCGTTTCAACATCTTTTCTAAATGGGTTAGGCACGTGGAGAAAATCCTCCAAAGATCCGAAAAGTCATCCATGAATACTTTCATCGTTGTTCTCAATCATACGTGGAAGATTGCCATCATACATCTTTGGAACTTGCCAGAAAGCATAGCATAGCCCAAAGGCATGCGACGAATAGGCAAATTTCCGTATGGCATGTGACGGTGGTCTTTTCTTGATCTTTTGGGTCGATGAAATCTGAAAATAACCCGAAAACCATCGAGGAAACAGTATTATTCATTATCCTGCTGTCTTTCGACATTTGTCATAAAAGAGCAATGTGAAGTGATCTTTTCGTGGCTTCATTAAGTTTTCTGTAATCCAATACAATACTCGCCATCTCGTGACCAAATCGAGTAGGACTCAGTTCATTCTCATTCATTTGTGAATTGACTTCATACCTCCTTTTTTAGGTACAAACAGTGGACGGGCTCAACCCAAGGGCTGACAAGATGGGTTAAATCAATCCCATGCGTCAAGAGTTTTTCAACCTCCTTTTGATCACGATCGTGAAATTTTGTTTACCCTTCTCTGACTTTGCACAGATGGTTCATAGTCCTCTTCCATTAGAATTTTGTGAGTACAAAATTCCGGGCTAACACCCTTTATGTCGGAGAGTTTCCAAGCGATGGCTCGCTTGTGGGACTTAAGAACCTTGAGAAGTGCTGCCATTTCCTCATCTTTAAATCTTACAATTATGACAGGCAACATTTTCGTCACCTTCTAATAATGCGTATTCAAGATGGGGGTTGCAGTTCCTGATATTCAACTCGGGAGTTCATTAATGGAAGGTTTCAAACGGTTTAGCTCACAGAGTTTCTATTTCGTACCTACCTCCAGGCCGTATATTGTTCATGATTGGGAGGGGGGTGGTTGTTCACTGTTTCAAAATTGCTCTAATATCAGGAAGTCCCCCTCAGGTATCCTACATAAGTTGATCAACTTCGATGAAGTTGGATCATCTTCCAGAGTCAAGAAAACAATCTGCTTCTTCAAATAAGAAAAGTCACTGTCCCGAAAGATTAGAATTTGGAGAAGCAGTAGATACAATAGGCTCAAAATATGGGATGGGGGATTTGCCACGTGCGCGATCACGTTTGAAATCCTAGTCCTCTTGAATTATTCATCACAAGCCTTATACGATGACGTCAGGTGGTTGGTGAACGTACATTATGTTTAAATCTGCTGTGTAATTTTGAAGTTTGTCCAAGTGTGAATGATGTTGTACCTTTGCCAACACGTAGTAAGTCGCGGCCTTCCCATAGACATCTTTCTTAAGAATGTCTTGTTTTCAAGGAAACTTCAGCCCGAGAATTAAGGGTACTCCGGGGGTCTGGTTCGAATCAACAACTTCGAAGTCACTGGAAATTGAAATTTCCCACATATTTAAAAAGACATCTTCAGCAATACCAATCGTTCAGTGATTAACGATCGACCAGCTCTAGCGTCATGCAAGTTGGGTCAATTCAGAAAGAATAGACTTTTCCATACAGAAATTAGGCATGAGATTAATGCTCGCACCAAGATTCTGGCCAATGCGTTGCATGTAGTAATCCCCGTAAATCACATGAATCAGAAATCGGCCAGGGTCTCCAAGATTCTTTGTAACTTGTTGAAGACATTGACCGCTGAACAGTTCTCATTTAAAGGAGTACTTGGCCAAGTCTCTAATTTTTCCTTGTTTCCAATCAAGTTTTTAAGTCAAAAAACAAAAAGAAGCAAATTTAGGCATGAGCATCAAGGCATCGGTAAAAGCTAATCTCGAACTTAAAAATCTCAAAAGATTCAAGAATTCTTTCTCGATTGATCGTTAGCTTTTTCCTTGCAACCTTTCATCATTTCTTTCTTTACTTCGTAGATGAAAGAATTGAGGCTTTAGGACGGAGTAACATTGGGCTCAGATTTGATACGAGTTTTGAATTTGAAACAACAGGAGGTAGGACGTCTTCAGGTGCTGCCGTTATTAGCAGGAGGCATCGTTCCTGTCACCTCCGTGTCATGATTCAACGGCTTTCGGTCCTTTGGATGGTAAGCACCACTTCGGAAGGATACCTTTTAAATCTTCCTTAGGGTTGGTAAAATGGTTGCCGTAAGAGTTCCAGAACCGGAAGTAGAAATCTGTATAGCAGTAACAAATTTTGAAAGCATATCAGTTAAATTTTTGCCATTTGGGATTGCAGGTTTGACCTTGGGTTTTGCATGTTTCTCAACACAGCATCTTGCTGTGACATATCTTTCAAAAATCTGTTTTAGACACAACAAATAAAAAAGCAAAAACCGTGTGTCTGAGGAGCAGTTCCTTGATTAGCTACTGGTTGAAGAACTACTGTTTGATGACTGGAGGTCGATAAATCTGACCTTGGTTGAAAATTGTTTCCTCTCTTTTGATTGAAGTTATTTCCGTCGATCGAAAATTGCATGAGGGATTCTGAACAGGAGGAGAAACAGGAGGTCGAATTTGAATTGAGACCATCGGAGGTCCCGATAACCAGATTAAAGCTTGATTAAAATGGACCGCAGCGGCCTGGACAACAAAACTCTTTGGATGTTTGTCATGGTACATGTTGCTGTTAGTGCTGGACAGTTTTTGATAAAATGACCTCCCCCACAATTACACAACTTTGTACAAAAACCGCTTTTACGGGGCAGGAAGATGGGGTTTTGGTTCGTTCTATCTTGAATTAATGCCGAACCATGTCTTGAGTTCACAACATCAGATAAATAGCTGGGTGAAGAGCTTGTTACTCATTTTAGCTACAACAGCTTGTTTGTTTCTTGACTGACGTAACCTTAGACTTCTCTCGATAATTTTAAACATTCCCGAGCAACTTTGTCTAAGAAGTTACCTACCATGCAGCAGTTCAATGAATCTTGATCATATTGAATTAGGGCATTATAGAAATGTAATCGAGTTTGATGCAATTCTGAAAACCCATATGATGGCATCCCCTTAAAAGATCATTTGAAACGATCCCAAGCCTCAAAAACGTCTCATCAAAATTTCTGCTTAAGATCATCGTGATTTCATTTTGAGATTTTGTCGTTTTAGAGGGCGAGAAATAATATTGTTAATATATTTCGAAACAAGATCATCCCATGTTTCATCGACCGAGGGGTTCTTTTTCTAGCCAAATCCGGCTTGCCCCTTCGAAGAAAACGGGAAAAAGCATAGCTTCATCACCGACGTAATTTGGTACGTTCGAATCTCAACGAAGAATGATCTTGGTTGAATAAACGGATGTGAGCATTGGGTCTTCTTTATCGAGTCAAAAAATTGCTGTTTTGAACAAGATTTAGAAGAACATGCTTTGATTTCAAAGTTATTCGCGGTGATTTCCGGAATAACTATCGCATCCTCGTAACCCTCGGTGGGTGCTTCGAGCAATTGCGCCATAGTACGATTATCGGCCATCGCAACTATGGGAGGATTATCAATTGTTGTCGACGTCTACGGGCTTGAGAACGAGTGCGCATGCACAAAATAGGAGTACAAAAGGAAAATTTACACTAATCTTTTTTTTTTTTTTTTTTTTTTTTTTTTTTTTTTTTTTGGTTTTTCAAAGATTTATTCACAATTTATTTTAACGGACAAGGAGATAGGACAACTTAAACCAATTAATCTGCTTACTTCACGTAGCTCCAAAAAGATCAACTCACAGTGAGCGGATAGGAGTAGAATAGCGCGAAGCTATTCTCTCTTTCGGGTCGTAGTTCCCTAGGAACGAACCCACCTTATACCGCACTTTATAGTTTGTTCAACTTTCCGAGGTGAGCCGTTACGTCGTAAGAGACACAAAAGGCAAGTTTTAAATCTTTTGTCGAGTTGGGAACCAACAAGTACACCGAACTTATTACGATATACCTCAGTGTTGAGAATATTATATTTGGTATTTACCAGTAGTTAATTTATTTCATTTTTATATGGATCAATGTTTTATATTTTTTGATTTTTTTTTTTTTTTTTCTTTTTTGGATTTTAAATGATAATTATAACTCAAAAGAAATAAAACTATTTTTGTACTTTTTTTTTTTTTTTATCTTTTATAATAAAAGAAATATACACAGTTTTCAAAACAGATGGCCAAACTAAACGATAAACGAGAGCACAAAAAAGCTCCCCGGCAATGCGGCGCCAAAAATTTGATCCGGCTCGATTACTATACCTTAAAATACATATAATATAATAAAATATCAAATATATAGTGAGGATAGTCTAAAAGCAGAGTCAATGATACCGGGAAGTAGTATAGAGCTTTCCCGGGTCGTAAATCCCCAACGAGGCTGGAATGGTAAATCGATACGAATGATTTGATGATTTGAATTGAGAAACAAATGATTTTGATTTTTTAACTAGATAAAACAAAATTAATTAAAGAAAACTAAAATTATTCTACGGGAAACAAGCAGTGGAAAATGGGAACCTTAAATATACTACGGGGAACAAAAATAGTTATACGGATAAATCCTAAACTACGGGAGCATGAACAATGGCAATGGGAATCCTAAAAAATCTACGGGGAACATAATTAGGCTAAAAATACTTAACTAAAATAATTAAAACTAATAAACTAAATTAAACATGCAATTATAGACTACCGGGAATTAAATCGCAAGCTAAAACTAAAAATTACAAAAATAAAGTCATAAAATTAATTTTAAAATTTAAATAAATTAAAAATATTCTAACTTAAAAGAAAATGTAAAAAATTTCAAAATCGGAGTTAAAAAGCGAACAAAACGGTAAGAAACGAAAAAAGTTCGGTGCATCGTAAACGATTCCGGGCGCGCGCTGAAATTTGGAGTAAAAATCACCACCCTAACACAATTTTTTAATATTTTTAAAAAAAACTACCTGATTAAAAAAAATATTTAATTAAAAAGAAAAATATTTTTTTGTTAATTTTTTTGGTATTTTTTCATGAATTTTTCTAAGATTAAAAACTAATTAAAACTAATTAAATATAAAAAGTCAGAAAATATAACTAAAAAAACAATTCTGAAAAAAATCAAATAACGTAAAGAAAAAGTTGAGAAATACTAAAACTATAAAAAGCCCTAAAAGTTACTGGTAGCAAAATATATTAATTAAACTAATTAAAATTAAACCTAAAACAAATAAATAAATTTAAATAACTAACTAACCTAACTACAACTGGCAAGGACTAACAGTGAAAAGGGCACAAGGACAAACGGGCAACGAGGCTAACTAACCACAAGGACTAACTAATGTAAACCTATCAAAATACGAAATTACACAAATGGTCCCGTGAGATGGACCCTAATGCAAAGTAGTCCAAAGGGCTTAAATCAAAAAGCTAAAAAGAAAAGTTGTTCAGGGTTTCAGCTATCATTTTTTTAACAAGGACTAGTGGCTGAAAGGGTCTAAATAAGTGCCAAATATACTTTTTGGGCTGACAGTAATGTAGAAAAGCTCAAAGACTTTTGTCTTTTCTTTGAGCTTAAGAGCTCAAAATAAGCTGAAAAGTGATGCACCTAACAATGCTAAGCTATGTCTACCTATTTTAACTAAACCTAATAAGAATAAGCCCTAAATTAAGCTAAAACAGAAATAAGCTAAAGTGACCATTTAAAGAAAAGCAGAAAATCACCTGTTTTGCAGCTAAAATAAGCTAACCTAGAGGCCTAACTAAGCTAAACTATTTTGGGGGCTTAAAGGGGGGCCTAAGGGCTATACTAAAAAGCTAAACAGTTAAGTGCTTATTAAGCTAAGTTCAGAGAAAAAGAGGGCTGAAAACAGCTTTTTGCACCAGGGGAAAAACAGGCAGTGAGCTAGGGGGCTTTTTGGGCTTATGAAAAATAAGCTCAATTGGGCTTTTTAGCCACAACCAACCCCAAACAGATTTACAAGGGTGAACAATGAGCTTATTTTCAAAACCTTGGGGCTTAAGGCCTAATTAAAGTTGCTGAACAATGGGCTTAAAATCCAAAAAAATTGCAAAGCCAAAATTGACTTATTTTGTCAAAGTAAAAAGACAGCAACAAGTGGTGTTTTGAAAGGGACTTTTGTGACCACAATAAGCTCAAAAATGAGTTGCTTAAGCTACTTAAGCAACTTGAGCACTTAGGCTCAAGTTGGCTTATTCAAATTTTGACAGAAAACCAAAAGGACTTAAAAACTTGTTTTAGAACTAAAAATGGTGGTTTGATTGGCTTAATAAAGCCTACACACTCAGCCTAAAATGGCTGAGTGCTTGTGACCCATTCCATACCCAAACTGACCCATTTTCAGGTTTTCCCAAACACCCCCTTATTTCATAAAATCGAGTTTTCACCCTTTTTTAAGTAAATTAAGGTTGAGAGAATTGATTGTAAGTATGTTTTAACAGCCTTAACACACTCTTAGACAAGATTAAACAGGATTAAAGAACAAATATGAGGGATGAGATTTCGACAATGGCAACTTCAAGAAACTCTTAACCCTTTTTATTAAAGACAGAAATATTACAACATAAGTTTAAAAAAATAAACTGAATACACTAAAATTCTTAAAAGAAAGACTTGAAATTGTAATTAAACTAAAAAAACATAAAAAAAAAGTGGTTCTTGATTCGGCTTGTGTTTCTTCCTTTTATAGAAGTCCTTTTGCTTGCTTCTTCTTCTTGCTGTGTTTCTTGTGTGTGTACAAAGCCTAGCTAACAATCCCAGCCATTGATTGGTCCTTGTGCTTCTTTTTAATCAATCCCCACCATTGATGGTGCTTCGGGTTTGGGGAGATTGCCAGCTTGGCATTTTAAAGGTTAGTGGGTTGTGGGTTTAGGTTGGGACTGGGTAAACGAGTGGTTGGGTAAAAGAATGGGGTGTCTCTCGTGATGGTGGGGGGTTCAAGGGGTTTGGCGGGAAAGGGGAGTGAAGGGGAACGTTTATTGGGTGCAGGTTTTTAAAAGTTTCCAAGTTGGCAAAAAGAAACCCCCATCTTTCAGCTCTTGTCACTCTTTTGTTTCTTTTCTTTTTTAGTTATAAAAAAGTTTGAAAATAGGCATAAACAGCCCTTGTGTTTATTGAAACAAAGATATAAGAAGGTTTGTGGATTGGCAGTTTCAGCCCTTGGTGTTTTAAAAGGGAAAAACAGTTTGTAAAAATGCAATTTCAGTCCCTAACTTTGTTTAAACCATTTTCTTTATAAAACATGTTTTTAAAAATTACATTTTAAGTCCTTATGCTTTATAAAAATTGTTTTTGGGCCAGTATTGGGCTCAATTGAGTGTGTCTGGGCCCAATAAGGTTTAGGCTTATGTTATTGGGCTTTTGTGTGTACAATGGCTGAGATTGGCTTGTTCAAGGGCTAGGATCGGGCCTTCAAAGTCTTCATAGTCTCTGTCAATTGCACACAAATGGGCTGTTGTCATTGATTGAGGGCCCATTTGGTCTTCACAGTCTTCA